>VZTQ01010268.1:0-112238 GCA_013400755.1 Pelecanoides urinatrix | reverse complement strand
TTTTTTTTAAATGAACAACAGTAGGTCTTTTCACAGATAAACTTTAGAAATACTTTACCTCCAAATTAGTTACATTTTGTTTCCTGTTATTGTCTCTAATGCCCTACAGCAATCTTCCTCTGTATATTTGAAAAAAGCAAAACCAAACTGGGAATACTGCTATTGTTCAAGCTTGAGCCCACTACTTTAGCAATACAGTTTCTATTTGGGATGGTATGCAACACTGACACCAAAAAAATCAAGAGATGGATTTAGTAGGACCATGCTGTGATCTCAGGCTGACAAAGAACAAGCCACAAAAGGGCTCTGCAAAGTCTAAAAAATCAAGAAAATAAATTTTTAAAGCAATTGTCATTTACAATCTTTTTTTTAGAACTGTATACGAGTTTTTGTGCAACATGCATTTTTAATGATATCTGGATTAACTTACCAACTATTAACTGTGTCTTTGAAAATAAGTGAATGTTGCTACTCGCTATATTTTTCAGAAATTAATGGTATGGGTTGTACCCATAAATTGATCTTTAACTGCACCCATTTTCTTGTATCTGCAGATTTCATGTAATCTTTGTACTTGATTCTAAGCTGAAGATTCTCCTGAATAAAGTCCACATATTTCTAAGAACAAGCAGTTCAGATATTTCTATTCTAGTTACCACCATATCACAAGAACTGAAATAGCATCAATTAAAATTGTCATTGACCTCTTACAGAGCGCTGATATAAGTGCCATTCTCCCTTTGTCCCAGCTGCTTTTTATACAACGGGGTATTTGATTTCCTCTGAACATTTGATAGAAAGATTAAACTGTCCAAAGTTTCCAATTAAAAACAGTTTGTGTTCTACAGTGGATTTAACTGCTTCATTAAATCACTCATTATGGATCTCCTTACAGCACTATTTTCAGTTCTTTCCTTCAATCTGTAAATTTTTCACTTATGGATCTAATAAAATCATCAGGAAGCTTAAATTTCATTCATATGCCAAGTATCACAAAGATGTAATTAAAAATCATTACCACTATTCCATCTGCCACTTCTGTGCGTTGTCAGTGCACCTGACTCCTCTGTATGCAGAGCGTTAAGAAGTCTGCAAATTAATGCAGTATGAACAGAGAAAATGTCCGTGTTATCTAGATACAATTTAAACTCTGCATTTCTTTTACAACATCTCATACTGCTCTGTCTCAACCCTAGGAATCTCTGGTCCAGCGCACAACCAGTGTGCCTTCATGGGAGTGAAATGTTTCTCCTTTCTTTTTGGGAATATTGCCAATACACTTCATTTCCTCTTTCGGATGAGACTGTCCTTCTTCATGTCTATGTTTTGTTCCATTTAGATCAGCGTAATGTTAGACCCTTTCTGCTCATGTGTATGCATGCAGAATTAATAGACTTCATCTACTACAAAAAGATGTTGGCAGGAGTTTTGTTGGCAGCCGACAGAGTAAGCACATAACTCCCTTAGTGGCTTAGTTACCCTGGTTGCCAGCCACATACAATATTGGCCTCAAGGTGTTTCCTCTTGACCTTTAAAGCCTTGTGGAATCTCGACCCAAGCGCTTTCTCCAAGGCAGCAATTCCCTCACCTTCCTGTGTGCCAAACAGGCTTGCCCGAGTCCTCTCTGTCGCACCAGCAGGTATACAAATGTGCCAGCTAACTAGCAACTTGACTGCATCTACTATCTTTCTCCTGCAGAAGCGTCCAACCTACTGTAATCACCAAAGTTACAGAAATTGTATTCCAGTTTTTTTGGCCTTTTTTTCCCCAAAATGCAGGTTTGGCATCCAAAGTTACAGGGAAGTCCTTTACGTAAATGCTATATCTGGTTGTTATAAATTAAAATACAAATTAAAGTTGTCACTCTCAGTCACACTCTTCCCTTAACAAAATCATACTAAGTTTTAAGAAATAGGCAACAAGCATACACTGATCCTCATGGCAATTCATATTACTGGATGAAAAGATGAAAAATAGTGAGCTCTCTTTAGTATAAATCAATCCACATACTCCACGTTTATTTCAATCCAGTAGCACTTTCAATAAGTAAATCATGGTTGTATGCAATATGTAATTCAAGGACACCACCAATTCCTAATTCTTTTGACCCTCACATCCATGAATAAAACTGTAAACACTCGCACTGGCTTGTATACCAACTAACGGGTCTTTATTCTGCTGTGTTGTTATATGTGTGTTCCTCTTCATAGTCACAACCCGCCCTATCTAGTATCCAAAACTGTGCTTAGTAGCGAAGTATTTGCTGGACTGGACCTAAGAGCAGGATTAATATTTAACAAGTTTTTACTTTAAGAAAAATAGGTTATATGCTGAAAATAAAACACAATTTAAAACAATTTATAGCCAGCTTTTGGGGGGAGAGGTCTAGATTGTGTTAAAGATGGGGTAGTAACCTGAATATCCGTTCTGCCCTATGACCCCTTTGACCTTTATGGCACTTGCCTCAATACTGCCAATAGTCACAAAATATAACAAGTAACAGAGTTTGCATCTATAGTCATAAATGCATCTGCAAAACAATTGCACGCAAATCTGTAGTCACAAGTGCATTTCAAAATACTATTTTAAGTACCAGACTCAAACTAACTGAAAAGACTGTTCAAACAATAGTCAATAAATATGTTCACTAAAATAAGAATTCTTTTTTCTTTTTTATTTACTTTGCAGGGAATTTGCACAGCAGTCTTCTCACAAAAATGGTTTTCATAGATAAACATGTTAAGCTTCTTTTTAACCAGTCCATACTTCAGCTTCTCAGTAGAAGTTCAGCTTTTCCAAATATCACCTCTTATAAACATTGTTTCCAGAGAAACACATAGTTGTGTTTGAATGGAGGGCATAGCTTGTGTTTTTAAAATCCTGGTTATACTTAACACAGTACTGACACAGGCCTGCACCGCAGAAGGCTTACTTCAGAGCATTAGAAGACAGCATAAAATGAGAAAGCTGATCCTGGCCTCTTTTCATCATACTGGAAAATTTGGCTCAGCTCCAATCTTCCCTCAGTTTAGGGAGTAGTTAACAAACTACTTGTCAGTATAAGAAAACAAAATTATTCAGCCACTTTACCTTTCTGGGATCATTTTCCTTGAGGTCTGTTTCCTAGTCTTACTCCATGTGCCAGAGCTTTCTGTGACAGTCACAGGTTAACGTGAAGTGAATGTGATAAAAACCGCAAGCGATACCTTCACTGTAATTGCTGCTACAGGTACACTGTAATTGCTACAAATAAGTAATCATTTTTATCATAGTAGAAGAAGGTGTGGTTTAGTTTGTGCTTGTCAGAGGGTCTGTGGGAGTTTTCACAACAGAGAATCAACACTGCTTTTATTTTAGCAACAAGAGCTGTTCAAGTGATGGTATTTAAGGAATGAGGTCACATATTCAAGCTGTTTAGATACAACAGTGTTCAAAGATGTCAGTCAGGCTCCAAGTAGATAAAAAGTGCATCAGCTTATCAGTCAGGCATTTCTAGTGCTGGTGTGCTTCTCGCATTTAATAAAGCAAGGCACGCAAAGCGAACTCCATCCTGGCACAGAAAGACGCTTCTGAAGCCCTTGACACTATATAGCACAGTTAGAAAATATGAATTACAAGACTTGATGCATGTCTCTGAATGCCTACACTTCAATGGTTC
Source organism: Pelecanoides urinatrix (assembly GCA_013400755.1). Taxonomy (NCBI): domain Eukaryota; kingdom Metazoa; phylum Chordata; class Aves; order Procellariiformes; family Procellariidae; genus Pelecanoides; species Pelecanoides urinatrix. Next base: position 108,580 of record VZTQ01010268.1, on the reverse strand, counting down.
AAGAAAAAAAATCAGTGTTCTTATCTGAATCAGTAGTTTTTCTCTGCATCAGGACAGATTTCAGAAAGACAGATGTTGTAGCAGGAAATCCTAGGCAACCAAACACATTTCAATTACTATATTGGTGAAACTTATTCAGTAGTGTAAAGTACTAATTTGACTTTATGACTTCATCCAGATATATTTAACTAACATGGAAGATTTGGCCCAAGATTTTCGGCCAATGGCAGAATATATTTGAATGTTCCCACGCACCCATAGAAAGACCAAAATCTACTCCTCTAAGTGTCCCCATTATGTAAAAAATTGGGTCAATGGCTGACATGTCTGAAATTAGTTGGTATGACTGTAACCTCAGTAGAAATTTGCTTGATCACAACTAGACTTAAATTTGAATTTTTGTAAAAAAGATTAACAAATTGTTGATAGTCAAGTGGTCCAAACCTGATTGACCATATGCAATTCAACTGAAATCAACAGGATTATAAACACTGATCCCAGATTTTATTTGGCCCACAACCTTTACAATAAATTTCTTTTCAAATGTAGTCAGTTAAAACAAAAAAATCTCCCTTTTCCTAAATACATGTAGCATGATTACAGAGACAAGATTATCTGAAAAATTTAAATTTTGTCTCCCAACGTACATAAATCCAATGTTTTTACACTCCTGTAAATTTCTTCTAAATGGTTAGTAAGTGGTATGTCCTTTCTCCAAACACACTTTAGAAGGAGTATTTGCCACTGAAGTTTTTATAAATCTATAAAACATACCTCTGATATGTGTTTAAATTATCATTTCTGTTACAATAGAGCCAAAAATTAGGCATTATAATCTCTTCTCTGAAGAATTTACACTGACCAAGGATCCACGCTGAAAATATTTACATGCATGAGTTCAATAAAAGTATTCACATAATAAAATAATTCATGTGTATAAATGTTGCAGACTTCAGCCAAAAAGATGATAGCACTCAGTGCAAAAACACTGTAATTGTCTTCAATACACGCAGGATAAACCAGGCTGTCAGGCAGTGATCTGTATTAAATTTTTATGAAACAGTTTATGCCAAATATATTTCCTCTGACTTCATAAATGCAAAACAATTTATTTCCAGGCCTCACACATCTAGCAGATACTTACATTAGGCTTTAGTAATTTACATCATTACGAAGATATCAGGATTGGGCCTTTGCACTGGTAAATATTTCAATAAATCTTATTATTAAGTTTCTAGCTTCCCCTAAATTGTATTTTACTGTTTATATATTGAAGCCACAAGATTGCAAGAGCGATGAAAAGTACTTACAGCCCAGTTGGATTTACATTGCTTCATGTTTACACAGAAGCTAGAAATATTCAACAAACCTCACCTGTACGTGTGAATTTTACTCGAGGAAATAAGCCTGTGTTGCTTAGCAGCAATACTTAGATGCATAAAGAATTAGCTCCAAAGAGAGGACCTGAATTTCAGGAATTAACCCTGAGAACTTGCTGAAACGCCTGCTCCCATTATTTTTGTACAGCCCCAAGGGACTGCAGAATTAGCCCTAGTACGATACCAGAAATCCAAGAATACTTAAGTATAATGAAAAGATATCACAACCAGACTTTTCCAAATGTGGTCTTGTTGAACATTTGTTACGTTAAAGAAGAACAGAGAAGATGGATGGGTAAAAACCTTTAATAGGGATTGGATTCACAGGAGGCATGCACACTGCATGATATAATCCTTCAATTCAAACTATTTTTCAAGCATCAAAAATATCAAGCAGCAAGTTAAGCAGAGAATTATTTCACTAAATTCTCACCAAATAAAATTAACAATTCAGTAACTATTGCTTTCCCACTTTTAACCTGGACAGCAACCATCTGAACTGTAAGATACTCAGTATTTATCTCTAGCCAGAAAGAAGAAATGTGGAATGTCCAACTGTAGAAATGATCAGTGAAAGTACTGCTATAGAAAGTGAAAGTACTGAAGGGAGCAGCCAGTGGCTAAACTGAGACACTTAAAACTGAATATTTTTTGTTTGAGAAAAAATATTTTCACTGACATGACTAAAATGATTCTTGTTCATTTCCACACTGTTCATTTTTTTCTTTCTCTCCCCCCACCAATAGTGGACATCATAGATCATTTTTGTCCTTTCCTTGTTTCAAAATTAAATTAAAGCCTGTCTGAAAAAGACTGATTTTTGATTCAGGAACTTTCATCTTGCTCTTTTGGCACTGTTCTTGTCTCCTTTGTTTAGCCTGTGTATTTAGTCTATGTACCTGAACCTGCCCCAAAACAAAATTATGACTTAGACTAAAAATAGAAAGCAAATTTTATCTGGTCTCCCTGTTGGAAGTACAAATTGCTTATATTCATTCAAAAGAAGGCACACCTGTTGCTAGCTACTGCAAATACCTTTCCAATAGACAAACCTGATTGAAAGATGGTCTCCCTAGACAGTAAATCCCTGGACAGTTTCCCTGCTCTCCAAAGCCTCCCACTGGATATTCTCCTTCCTTCTGAACTCTCCCCATGGTGGAGGCTGACGCAGAGAGGCACAGAGCTCTTACCAAGGAGCATTTACATTAACATTGGTTGTACACAGAAATTTCATTCAGGAAGGCTAACAATAGTAAGTTAATCCTTCAGTTAATGTAAGCTGTCATGGCGACTTTTTTGGTTTGGGTTTTTGTTTTGTTTCGCTTTTTTACAAGCACTGTGGCATTACACTGAACATCCATGTTGAGATATGACAGGTTACAGGTGACAAATGCTTAGTCTCTTAGACTCATCCAAGCTGCAGAATTGTGCGAGTGCTGGAAATGTGGTTTTCAAGTTCAAACTGGACTACTTTATTACACAGCATCAAGGCTACATGAATAAGGATTCTGATGAGCATATTTTTTCAAAGTTTTTGAACAAAACTCTCTTGTCTGTACAATACAATAAACATCTCAATAACCTCCCAAACAAATGAAACCTGTTGTAAGTTGTCTTTCAAACAATTTTCAACCAAGGAAATTTACTTCCCTTATAACCAATTTGTAGGGTACTAAGAGCATTTTACCACTTCATTATGTTATTAAAATGCTGGGTGATTTACGTTGTTTAAATGTCTCATTTCATGGCTGAACAAAAGCTATGAGAGTAATCTTACATATCTGATTCAGAAAATCTGCCATTGCTTCTTACAGATGGAGTTCAAATAGAAATGAACGATTGAGTCTATTTCAGTTATTTACCAGATATACTAGCAATTACAAGTGTTTCTTGTTTTCTGTTAATTGAAGGTACTGAATGTAACTGCCTTCAGGATTTTTCTATATTTTTATGCTTGCCCATGTTAATACACTCATTTCTCATGGAGAAGCAGTATTACTAACTGTAAATGCAAACAGAGCAAAGTCCAGAAGAGCGAGCCGAGAACAGCCTCTTCATTTCTCTACTATTATTGGGAGACATCACACAAAAGCTTTGAAAAGAAATACCCCAAAACTGGAATGCGTTGTCATCTTTCAGTCAGCTACAGTATATATTACCTCACAAACCATTCTTCCCTTTGACAGCCACAGCAGAACCTTCTCCAGTTTGAGCTTTTGCCAGCAGATCTCTGAAAATGGTGTCAAGGAACTGCTTTAGCCCCGTCACACAATGATGCTGAGTAACTCTGATTCTCACCGGGAGCCATTTCTGCTGCTGTCACTTCTGAGTCATTACATTTTCTGAGGAAGTAACCTTCTCTGCTAGGTCAAACTTTCTTTGCTGCATCAATGCTGAGTTCAAAGTATGCTCTGCAACTTCCCACAATAAAAAAAACCATCCAAATAAGTTCCTTTGGGGAAGGAACAATAGCCTATCCCCAGCCATGACTTACTAAATACTTCTGCCTTCTTTTTGTTTCTTTTCTTTACACAGAAGGAGCCAAATTCTTTTTTAAAATCATACATCCAAATCCTCAGAATCAAAACTTTCTAAAAGCAACTTCTGATCTCACTTCAACACTCTGCCTTCATTCCCTTTATTCCACATCACCTTCCTCTTTTCCTCTGTATCTATTTTCCATCTTTTTATGCTTGTTCCTTCAAACACCTTCTAATCTTTTCAAGGTTTTTAAACAAAAATATATTTTAATTTTTTATTTTGGGAAATAGTGATAAAATTCATTGCTGTGTAGTAAAGAGGACACAGCTTTGAGGTGACATCGCATCTTCTCCCCCCTAGACTCCCGACTACCCCAACTCCTTAGAGAATCTTTCCACTGAGTTCAACAGACATTAGATCTTCATACCTTGAGTTCACTGTCTTACAGACACATACAAGACACTATTCTATACTACAACATGCTTTACTGTTCTTTCTGGCTTACTTCTAGAGTAGTAAACAGCAGAATTCATTTTCTATCTACTACTTACCTTCCTTTGTAAACATAAAATTTGTCTCCATACGTTACCTAGTTAATTTATTACCAAGTCAATTTATTGTTTAAGACTGTGGATTTCTTATCTGAGAGTGATGATAATGTGCCGAGAGAGATGATAATGAAAAGTCATACTGCTTTGTGCATATAGATACAGCTTGGTAGAAAAGGGAAGGGAGGTAGGGAAGAATGACAGCTCAAAGCTTTCCATCAAGTGTGGTCTATCTATTGAAAGTGAGTGCTTTGGGAGGCCACTTCCAAACAATAGATATTTACAGGTTTTGTTATTTTACAGGCAACTTAAGCCATTGTGCAATCTATAAATACTTGTGTCTTCATGATTAGGTAAGGTCATTCCATACTACATAAAGTTTTACATGTCACTTATTCTATGCAGGCTGCCAACATTTATGTTCTTAGACCAAGTCTTCAAACCATAAGCACTACCATCTGAATCTTTAAAAAAAGAATATGTGAGCATAAGCCCAGGAAGAAGCAGTCATAAGAAGCTTTTTTCAGCTCTGAAAATGCTAAGTCATGCTCTGCAGAGTGCTAAAATGACTTTTCTTTCTCAAACAACCTTTGCAACGCTGGCAAACCACAAATAAGCTTTCGATAATAGCTACTTTCTAAAATTTCACACATTTTAAAACTTGGACTAGAGTCCAAGTAGCTGATCGGTGTTGCGCCACTTCAAATTCTGGTCAAGGGAAACTCTCACTGCAGCATGCTCAGAGTTAATCACTTCCTTGCAAAAGTAAACATATTTCTTTGGATTGAGTTTCAAACTGACAATAAGCTTATCACAGACTATTAACAAATGTAATGTTTTTTGTTAAAAAAAATTCACGTACACCAGGATATCACTCAGCTCTAAGAAACATGCCATGTAAAGTTCTCTCTAATGTTTCAGATGTACTAAGCCAAAAACTGTAACTTAAATTGTCTATACATTTACCCTCTGTGAAAGTAGGTTTCTCTTTTCCATCCCACATTGTCCTTCACACATTTTCACCCACCAAAGCACAATTTTAAAACCAGCACTGGTGCAATTTCTTCCCATAGACACCCTGGTAGGAATCCCCAATTAAATAATCTCTGTATTCTGTCTTTTACCACAGCGTAGCAGTATAACTATACTGGGCTTTTGGAAGAAGTTGATGGCTGCATCTGTTTGGGGACTCCATGTACTTTGAAAAAAGCCCAAATCCTCTCAGGTTCTTCAGCTTTGAAAAAAGCTTGCCTATATTAAAAGGGTTTTCCTTTCCTGCCTTATAGCAGGTCTTACAGCCTCATCGAAATAAGGACATACTGTTGATACAGACAGCACTTTTTTCTAATTTAATTATAAGGATTTCTTTTTTTTCCTATATAGACAGCAGTATTCTCCGTTCATGAATCTCCCTCATTCTTTTTTCAAGACTTCAAAAGTGAAATATTGACCCAACACTTCCTACAAACACTGTGATATCGTGTATGCCAAGTTCTCTGCAAATAGAATGCAAACAGGGGACATCAGGGAACTTATTCCACAGAGTTTTCCTTGCAGTTGGAATTACTTGCTAAGCCTGAAGGATAAACTAAAATTTTACATTTCTTAACCTTATCAACAAAAAAGCTGCTTGTTTTACATATGCTAGATGATGAATATCTGGAAATCTGAAGCCTTCTAAAAATGCAGATGGTGGGCTAAAACAATGTAGAAAATGTGAGGGTTTGCAGTCTCTTCTCTCTCCATGATGTTTAGACAGCATGTTTGAGTGTGCACAGTTGTAGCTGCTTAAAAAGGAGCCAGGTAGTCATGATGGTTGTAGAAACTAAGTGTCCAGACCCTGGTAGGTCACAAGCAATGAAGCTATCCATGTGTTGTTACTGCCTTGGGGATGAACAGCATTGGGGCAATTTTTTCCCATAGACATCCCAGTAGGAATTCTCACTTGGTAACTGAAAGGTCTCCTTATTACCTCTTGGTCTCACACGGTTACATTGCAAGAGCTGAGCACAAACCTTATAGATAATGACTAATCATCTAAAAAGATACCATGCTGATTTTCCCAGTGAAATGTAGCAGCTTTGGAAAATCCATTTACAGCCTGTCAAGGATGAGTGAAAAAAAGAAAGGAAAATCACAAAGGAGCTAGTTCTTCATCTTTTTTCCTTTTTAGTCATTAGTCAGAGCCCATTAAGCCCAGCTACGAGTCCCCTATTAAGGACAGAAGACCCCTGCAGATATAATGGGGAATCTGAATGTGAGGAGACTCCTTGCAGCAGTTTGTGCACTGCCATCTGCCCACCACCAGCTTACTGTTGACAATGCTTCATTACCGTGAATATCTTCGATTAGGGATCTTGAGCCAGCTGTGCCCTCTTGGTTTGAGTCTTGCAATGTGTCACTGCAGCAATATAAATGTAGCCAGTCCATTACTCTCAGGTTGTCTGACTAAGCAGCTTTTGGCTGAAAAAATGTTCTGTTATTTCATCACTGGGACCAAATTTTTATTTCAGCTATCATCCTGCAGTCTTAGCATTTCCTAGCTGGGGCTACACTTCTAAAAATCCAAGGAGAGACTTGGCCCTTACTGGGTAAATGCTGGTGAACAGTTCAGAAAAGAATCCACAACTAAGCGTCTTTTTTTAATCCTGAGAGTTAATAAAGGGATGACAGGAAACACAAAAATGGACAGAAAAGAAAATGTTAAAGATACTACAGGATCAAATTCTATTCTCAGTAAAATATTAACTAGATATATTCTGCAAGAATTTACTAAATCTAGTACTAAAACTACTTGTCTTTTCAAGGGTATAGAGAAATAATCAGTAACGCTGAGTCAGGGGTTCTTGGTTAAAAGACTATATAATATAGCAGTAATCCCACATGTAATTTTAATACAATATTGACCGATGTTTTGGAACATAATTCATAACTTAACACTAGCTTCTTATTTACTACTTAAGAATATGGGAGCCACGTCTTCAGAAAAACTTCCTGACATAAAATATATTAACTGCAGAAAGGTTGCCTCTTAGGGCAGTAAATCTGGTGCCAAAAAGTAAGTAACTTTTTATGTGTATGGAAATAATGTGGCAAGCTCTTGTAGGCTGACTACAGATATCTCCCTCTTTACATTCTGCACACACTCAGTTCTATACTGCATGAGCTGTTTTTGTTTGCACATGACAGGGTTTCTCAGCAACATAAGAATGTGAAGTAGAAACAGCATGTGTCAATAAGAACAAAGCAAGAAGTCAGTCTTGGTTTCCTTTCACAATCTGGTAGTTTTCCTTTCATGCATTTCCCCTACTATGCTTTTTGCCTGCTGATTACCCAACTATTTTCAGAGCTCGTCTCAGGTGTGCTTCTGCTGCGTACACAAAAATGCCCCAAAAGAAAAGGGGAAATAAAGGGCATAAATATAAGTACATAGACAAAATGGTTCTGCTTCACATGCAACTACACAACACACACAAACAGATCTAGGTCCTATTCTATATTATTGGGAAAATCTCAAACCTGATGCAGTTTTAGGTCTATTGATAAGCAGAATTGCGGCTTCTTAGCTTAGATCTAATATTCACCCCATCTGGATATGATGAGTGCTTCTGAGGAATCATACTGGTTTTATCTGACCCAAGAGTGGATAAGTTAAAAAGGGCTCTAATGACCAGTTTTAAAGTTCTGGGAATTTGTATACTAGAAAGCTATCTAACCCCCCTTTTTTTTAATGGTTATATGGAGTAGAACCATTGGTCTCTTTGGCCACATTTGACTGCAAATAACATTCCTCAGTACTGATGTCACCATATTAATTAGCCTTAAATGCAGCCCCCTAACTGTCACTGAGAGCTACTTCTTTACCGTCACTGAAATTAATTATCTTTTGCATCAAGCCTCAAACAATGAGGTGAACTACAAAAAAAACCCAAGAGGCCCAAAGTAGCCAACACCAAAGTGCTCTCTGTCATCTATGCAGCCCCTCTTCAGCCTAGGAGAAGCAAGAGCAGCCTTGAGACTCAGCACTTTTGGGAGGGTCCAGCAAGCTATCTAAACCATATTCACTTACCAGCTCTAGCTTTGTTTGCAGAAGTTGAAACCAAGTGGAAAACAATACCAACAAAATCTCCTTGCTGCTCAGTTTGATTTGTCCTCTAACAGTTTATCTTGGGGAAGGAAAGAAACTTGTTGCTGGGCACCCTTCTTGCCTTCACAAAAGGAGTACAAAAGAAGGAAGGAATTCATGTCTCAATTTCACTATTCCCAGCAGGCTTATGTCCTGCATACTGTCAATCCAGTCCTGAATATTTATATCACTACCAGTCAACAGACTGTGTTCTTTCACAAACTGCCAGCCAAAGTGATTTCTCACAGCCAAGCAGCTGCTATTCTTCTCTGTCCTTTCCAAGGGCTCAACTTCACAGTCGCTAGATAGAGAAAGATGAGGCTAAACAAGGGGAAAAGTCACATGTTCTTAAGTCTCAAAACAAAAGAGCAGACAGATTCATCCACAGTCACAAGGATCAAGAGCACAAGAAGCAATCAATTCTTTTGATCCAAGATCTTTTGGAAGAGGAGTTGTATTAGGAGACTCTATAGAAATAATATTAACATTTTGGTAGCTAAGTCTGTGAAGAGGGTGATTTGAGCATCACAACAGAGATGACATTTAGCTGGCCACATGCCTGCCAGCTTGAAGGGATCAAACGCGGTGCCCGGTAGAGGAGGTGGTGGATTTCAGAACAGTACAAGAACTATAACTCAGCACTTCCAACACACTGGATGTCACTCTGATTGTTCATCTAACGTGTTTGTCACATGACTAAAGAAACTGGGATAGAAATTCTTTTTGTCAGTGTCATTCCTCTATTTCGTCATCTCTCAAATTACCATATGACTAGAGGGAATAAGTGTCAAAGTTTTAAATCTGCAGCATTTGACCCACCCTTTCTTAGCAGGATGTGGGGAATATAACATTTTACTAGTAATACTTGAAGTAGTTATCTTGTAACGAGAGTCACAGACCTACTGTGTGACTCATTCATCAGACAAAAGCTAATTCAGCCTGCTTACAGTATGGAGCCAGAATCGACTTCTCAAAATGCTTTGTTTCCAAAACTTCCCTCTAATTGAGGCAATTTACTTATCCAGGATAGTTCAATTTTATTTTAATGAACTGTCTTCTGAAATTGTTATGGAATTTCCTCATGCTCTGCAGAAGCAGGGTTCTCCTTAGTAATACCAAATACAAATCTTGGGATGTTAATTTTCATCCCTTTCCTAGGCTGTCCACTGTTTTTGACAGTGGGCCAGACCCAAGGACATTATCTCTCCAAGAAAATAAATTTTCAGATAAGCACATATTCATTTTCCTATTCTCTAGCATGGTACACAGACTCATGACAGTGGCATTTTCACAGGAGTGTGACTCCAAGGTGAAGACAGGATCATCTTTGAAATGTGATCTTTGGACAAATAGAGATTATTATTATTATTAATTATTATTATTATTATATACTCTACATTGTTCCCTGCATATTGAAAAACACATCATTTTGCTAAAACTGAATGACTAATATGAAGGCTTTGAAATGCTTTACCACACAGTTCAGAGGAGGCTTCCTGTACTTCCATGAAAAATAAAAAAGAAATAAAAATATGACTTCTATCATCTTTGTCTCTACTGATCAAGCCTTACTCCAGCTGGGCACACTGATTTACCCCTGCAAGACAGTATTTCCTTCTGCCACCAGCTAGATCCCCTCTTCCACAACATACAGAGGACTTCCTAGAAGCGTGAAAGCTCTGGTCCCTTCCGCACTATGTTTCCCAGACTCAGAGGCCATGTGCCTGGCATTCAAAGTATTTCCATGTCTGCTAGAGCAAGCTGCAATTCAGGTGCTGACAGATAACACCACTGCTATGTTCTGTTAGGAGTGGAGTTTTGTTCATGTACAGCATTTAACTTTTTGGCTATCATCTTCTGTTACGCAGCCCAATATTTGCTAAACTTCATCCCCCATCCAAGCCTATGATGGACTACTTTGACAGCATGTGTATGCACTGCCTATGAGCTGTACCACTGTATGTGTATCTCAACTCTCTATTTGTCTAGAACAACAAACNATCTAACCCCCCTTTTTTTTAATGGTTATATCTTGGAGTAGAACCATTGGTCTCTTTGGCCACATTTGACTGCAAATAACATTCCTCAGTACTGATGTCACCATATTAATTAGCCTTAAATGCAGCCCCCTAACTGTCACTGAGAGCTACTTCTTTACCGTCACTGAAATTAATTATCTTTTGCATCAAGCCTCAAACAATGAGGTGAACTACAAAAAAAACCCAAGAGGCCCAAAGTAGCCAACACCAAAGTGCTCTCTGTCATCTATGCAGCCCCTCTTCAGCCTAGGAGAAGCAAGAGCAGCCTTGAGACTCAGCACTTTTGGGAGGGTCCAGCAAGCTATCTAAACCATATTCACTTACCAGCTCTAGCTTTGTTTGCAGAAGTTGAAACCAAGTGGAAAACAATACCAACAAAATCTCCTTGCTGCTCAGTTTGATTTGTCCTCTAACAGTTTATCTTGGGGAAGGAAAGAAACTTGTTGCTGGGCACCCTTCTTGCCTTCACAAAAGGAGTACAAAAGAAGGAAGGAATTCATGTCTCAATTTCACTATTCCCAGCAGGCTTATGTCCTGCATACTGTCAATCCAGTCCTGAATATTTATATCACTACCAGTCAACAGACTGTGTTCTTTCACAAACTGCCAGCCAAAGTGATTTCTCACAGCCAAGCAGCTGCTATTCTTCTCTGTCCTTTCCAAGGGCTCAACTTCACAGTCGCTAGATAGAGAAAGATGAGGCTAAACAAGGGGAAAAGTCACATGTTCTTAAGTCTCAAAACAAAAGAGCAGACAGATTCATCCACAGTCACAAGGATCAAGAGCACAAGAAGCAATCAATTCTTTTGATCCAAGATCTTTTGGAAGAGGAGTTGTATTAGGAGACTCTATAGAAATAATATTAACATTTTGGTAGCTAAGTCTGTGAAGAGGGTGATTTGAGCATCACAACAGAGATGACATTTAGCTGGCCACATGCCTGCCAGCTTGAAGGGATCAAACGCGGTGCCCGGTAGAGGAGGTGGTGGATTTCAGAACAGTACAAGAACTATAACTCAGCACTTCCAACACACTGGATGTCACTCTGATTGTTCATCTAACGTGTTTGTCACATGACTAATGAAACTGGGATAGAAATTCTTTTTGTCAGCGTCATTCCTCTATTTTGTCATCTCTCAAATTACCATATGACTAGAGGGAATAAGTGTCAAAGTTTTAAATCTGCAGCATTTGACCCACCCTTTCTTAGCAGGATGTGGGGAATATAACATTTTACTAGTAATACTTGAAGTAGTTATCTTGTAACGAGAGTCACAGACCTACTGTGTGACTCATTCATCAGACAAAAGCTAATTCAGCCTGCTTACAGTATGGAGCCAGAATCGACTTCTCAAAATGCTTTGTTTCCAAAACTTCCCTCTAATTGAGGCAATTTACTTATCCAGGATAGTTCAATTTTATTTTAATGAACTGTCTTCTGAAATTGTTATGGAATTTCCTCATGCTCTGCAGAAGCAGGGTTCTCCTTAGTAATACCAAATACAAATCTTGGGATGCTAATTTTCATCCCTTTCCTAGGCTGTCCACTGTTTTTGACAGTGGGCCAGACCCAAGGACATTATCTCTCCAAGAAAATAAATTTTCAGATAAGCACATATTCATTTTCCTATTCTCTAGCATGGTACACAGACTCATGACAGTGGCATTTTCACAGGAGTGTGACTCCAAGGTGAAGACAGGATCATCTTTGAAATGTGATCTTTGGACAAATAGAGATTATTATTATTATTAATTATTATTATTATTATATACTCTACATTGTTCCCTGCATATTGAAAAACACATCATTTTGCTAAAACTGAATGACTAATATGAAGGCTTTGAAATGCTTTACCACACAGTTCAGAGGAGGCTTCCTGTACTTCCATGAAAAATAAAAAAGAAATAAAAATATGACTTCTATCATCTTTGTCTCTACTGATCAAGCCTTACTCCAGCTGGGCACACTGATTTACCCCTGCAAGACAGTATTTCCTTCTGCCACCAGCTAGATCCCCTCTTCCACAACATACAGAGGACTTCCTAGAAGCGTGAAAGCTCTGGTCCCTTCCGCACTATGTTTCCCAGACTCAGAGGCCATGTGCCTGGCATTCAAAGTATTTCCATGTCTGCTAGAGCAAGCTGCAATTCAGGTGCTGACAGATAACACCACTGCTATGTTCTGTTAGGAGTGGAGTTTTGTTCATGTACAGCATTTAACTTTTTGGCTATCATCTTCTGTTACGCAGCCCAATATTTGCTAAACTTCATCCCCCATCCAAGCCTATGATGGACTACTTTGACAGCATGTGTATGCACTGCCTATGAGCTGTACCACTGTATGTGTATCTCAACTCTCTATTTGTCTAGAACAACAAACAGAAAAAGAAGTTGAAGGGAAAAAAAAAGGTAATTTTTTCCCCTTTTTTTAAAAGCCAATATTAAGTTAGCTGTCTTGGAATAGGCACTAGGACCGTGTTTAGAACAAACAGTTATAATAAAAATTAAGAAAAGATAATAGCTACCAACCATAGAGCAAACTGCGAGCCCTGTTCAAAGGTGGCAAAAAGAAAATTCTAGAATAGAAACCTTACTTTTTTCCTGCTTCTGAAGCAAAAGGCAGAATGGGAATGAGTTCAACCTACTCCAGTCACTGCTAGATGATGGATGACTTCATTCATTCAAGTTGTAGCATTCCCTGAGGTTGCCAAGACTCAGAGGAGACAAAAATTGTTTCTGCAAATTCCGGCACAGGTCCACAGGCTCTGCACCACAACAAGACAGCTCTGCAAAGCCTGGTGTTTCTTTACTTGGGAAGCAGTCTGGTGCATGGGGGGTAGATATTACAGAAACTATTAAACGGCCAGGTGGACCTTAGCAGAATTGGAAGCTGTTGGTTCAAAAAAGTATTGAAGCTACAAAGATGCTTTACCAAATTTAGCCAAGTTAACTTCAGACTTGGTCGTTAAAACCCCAAACAAACAGATTCCAACAATACCATTGCTTCCAGCTCCTGGTGTCTTCTAGCATAAACAGCAGTGCAGTTTTAGGCTTCTGGTTCTTTTATGCAAGGGAAACCTCTGTTATTCTGGTGCTACTGAAATGGATAACAGTTTCTGCAAGCAAAAGAGGAAGAAAGCTGCAGTCACATGCAGTGTCACACAGATGAAGTCATATGCTGGCATAACAGCAAGTGTTGTCAGTTGTCAAAGGCCATCTGTAGCCAGCAGACTTAAACTGTCATCCTGGAAAAAGATGCAAACAAGCCTAATGGGAGATTGCATTATCCTCTCCCTGGCATTCACTCAAATGAAGCTTGTTCCATGAACAGATATAGAAAACAAAGGGCTACATTCTTTCATTTTCTTTTTTTCTTTTTTAAAAAGAAAATAATTATTTTTTGGCCGTTGATATATTTTCGGAATGACAGGAAAAATAGGAAGAACCAAAGAACTCCAGAACTGAAGAGTCACTGGTCAGATGTGGGTTGCTTATACTCATTTGCTGCTACGGGGAGAGAGGGATAGCTCCACTGTTTTCTCTGCAGAATGGACTCACAGACTTTTGATTTGAATAATTTAGGGGATTGCTATGTAAGCAATTTGACACTCTGTTTGCTTTCCCTGTTTTTGGGGGTGTGAGGGGTTATTTTTACAGTGCCAAACACAGTGCGGGAACTGCTGGAAAAGGATACTAAATAAGAGAGATCCATTCCTTGGAGCAGGAAATGGATACACACTTAGAGATGATGCATTAAGTGTTCCTGAGGGAAAGCATAGCGATGGCTCCCAAGTACACTTTGTGTATCCTCCAGCTGGTGGTGGATTTCCAAATAAACCTGCAACTGAAGACAGGAGATGTGCTCAGGAGAGGTACATTCCACCACGTGTAGGCCACAATGATGTAAGAAGGGAAATATTACTATTCCATATTCTAGGCGGCAAAGATAAATGTGCTTGTTTGGTTGGTTCTAGCAGGGGCAGGGGCCAAAGAAGAGGAGCACTGAAAACGGAAAAATGAGTCTTGGGATCTGTGCCTGGTACTGATGCAAATGAAGGTGAAACTATACAAACAGCAACACAATCAGACCATTCATCATTCCCTCATTAGCAGCTTTTCTTTGCAATACCACCACCAAAGAAAAACCTTCCCTTTTTTTGTGAACGACCAAGAGGATTGAGAAGAAAGCCTAATTGGTGAGTGTACAGTATGCACACTGTTTGTAAGACCGTTTGTTATGCAAATAAGATAGCCCTGAATCCATAGGTGGTGTTAGTGTAATTTAATTTACACAACCTTTATAATACAGAAATTTACTGAGTATGTGATATTGAATCTCAACTTATGGCAAAATAGTTGCCTGCTACTAACAGAAAAGCTTCCAGCCACAGTGCTGAGACAGATACAAACTCTACGCTCCAGATGAAATCTGTTATCTTGCTCAGATTTACAGGAAAGGTCAGATTTCCATAATAGATGCAAATCTAATGTGCTAGCCTTGCTTACCCACATGAAAAATGATTACATTGTTTTAAAATATTTTACGTTCCTTTAACAGAATACAAGTCTTTCATGTTCTATTCACTTGGATGATCTAACATTAAGGTTGTGTTTTCATATATGTGTATTATACTCTGGGCTCACAGAATTCCATACTGTACAGCTGCCTGCCACTCCCCATTAAAACAACTTGACTTCAGCTTCTTATAAACTTTTCTGTCAAAATTTTCCACGCCATTGGCTGAAAATTTTGGAGAGCTTTGCAGCAAGAATAATTCAGCTGTTTCCAAGAAATAAGTCAGAGAGAAAAATACACTGCCATGGTGATATTAAAAAAAAAAAAATCTTAAGAGAATTGGTTTTGGTTTGGTTGGTTGGGGGTTTTTTATCTTAAAGAGCATGTAACTGGCAAGGTGTGCATCTTGTTGTCCCTGAAATAAATTTACATATAATCCTCAGAAAAATTCTAACTCTCATGTACTTTGTAGAGTTTCTTGAATTTGAAGCTACTAAATTTCTAGAGATCCCAACTGCGTATGTAATAAGTCTGCACAAACACTACCCACTTGCAGAGTGAGCTCCAGCAACTCACAAGGACTTTCATCTGTAATTGCTGAACCCAGATGCTAGAAAGCTGAGCACTGAAATCGAGGTCAGGAACATCCCTGTCCCGCTCACAGTAACCTCTTCCTCAGAGCAGTCAGCTGGAGAAGGTAGCTGTTTTCTTCAGAGCACACATGGGACACATGCATTGACACGAGGACGTTATGAAGGAAATGAGCAGAAGGAATAAGATGTCTTTCCTGCACAGCAACAGACAGCTGATTCTACCTATTAAAATAAAATAAAGCATTGCCAGGATACCTACAAAGATCACAGATGGGTACTTTGGGCAGCACAGCTTGTTTCTTAGTTTCCCCTTTTTGTTCCAATTGTAATATTTGTAACGCTCATTAATGCATCACACTCACTAAACTGTTGATCTGTGGTATGATGATGCCAGGAAGATTTCTGTGCTCAGTTTCCAATTTTCAACCACAGGGAGACAGGGAGAAATGTGGAGGCTGTGCGTTCAGCTAAGACTCTGGAGGAGTGCCTTGTATCACATTGGGATATTGCCTCTGGACTGACAGAGGAGCACTGATGCAATTCAAAGTATGCTTGCATGTCAGCTGAAAGAGAGTGCTGCAGAAGTAGGATTAAGTGAAATTAATACTTCAAAAAGAAAGTGCAAAAATACCAATAATCCATAAGTAATGTGAAGGACTGCTTCAGGAAAAATAAAACGGCAGCAGAAATATCATTGAATTCTGTGGAGGCATAAGGAGGAACAAAAGAAACTCAAGACAAAAAGGGATTAAGCCTTTGGAAACAGACCAACAGTCAAGGATTCTTTGGATTTAAGGTCAGCCTTAGCCACTGGCTGCATTGCAGAAATCGTATCTGAACAGATTAGAATAAATGCAGGTTTCAGCATTGTGGTGCCTGAGCCTGAATACTTGCCAGCCCTGTCCTTGATTTGACTTATGCTTAACTCTAGGCCAAGAATAGCACTTCTTCAAATCATGGCTGATCAATAAGGATCTTTAATGCATCAGCTGCCCTATTATAAAATATACAATAGAGATAACTGACAGTAGGAGACAGATGAATTCACATAAGAAAGCTGAATTTCAACATATGATGCACTATTAACTTATGCAGAGCACGCTTGCGTGCCTGGATCTTACAGATAGCTGGTAATATGGATATGCATATGTGTTTCCCAGAATCAAGTACAAGTAAAATACAAAAGGTAGATGAAAGTCTGGGTATAGCTGGAGAGATCTATATCTGAAACATTTGTGCCAGACATAAAAGCCAGAGTAGCTCGATAAAGATGACCAGGTCCAAAAATTCACAAGTTGTTCTTCCAAAATATCTTTTCAGTTTTGAAGGAACTAATTCCTTTCAATCAAAAGCTAGGGATACAAAACAACAGGAATCAAAACTGGAAAAACCAGTTCACATGAACTGTCCATGATGTTCCTAAAACATAAACAGCTTCAAATGTTTGTTTTAATTCTAGCTAAAATTAACAGGGCTGATACTTGTCAACCTGGATTTATTTCAGACTCTGTTTTTACATTTACCTTTACATGAAAATAATATGCCTTTAGAACAGTTTAAAATGTACAGCTGCTGAACCTGTTTAAGCATGACTCAGAATGAAAGATGAACTGCACACTAGAAAAACATAGTCCTCGCATTGAGATTTTACAGTCTCAGATCTTGATTTTCCATTATTCACATAGCTCTCATTTGACTTCAAGAAGATTATGCTTAGGCCTTGGCCAACATGCAAAGGACACAAACCAGGATCAGGAACAGAGCAAGGTGCTGAATGCTGGACAGTTTAGTTCACTATCTCTACAATTTAAATCCTTACAAATTGGAATTATACGCAAGGTGCAACATCTCTTTTGCGAAGAGGGGAGACAGGAGAGATTATGAAGCTCTTGACCACCCTTAGCAGTTCTGAGAAAGAGGAAGAGTAACCAGCTGATACAAGGCTTCAGATGGCCTGGATGGGTGAAGGCCTGGGGAAAAATGAGTTAGTTTGGCTGTCTTTATTCTGAATGCTCGTTTTCATCTTAAAAAACACAAGTCCTCAGCAAAGGAAATAGGGCCTTGCACATTTTCTCTGGAGGATCCGCTCACCACCTTGCAGAATGTGGCACACATGCACAGTGACCAAAGGTCACCAAAAGCATGTCTTTATATGTCTTTGTAATTCCATATTGTTTCTGTATGTAAACTATTCTCAACCTCAAAAGTTGTGAGATATACTTATTTCAAGTTTCCTTGTTTTTCCTTTTTTAAGTGAAGCTCACCCCCATTTTGTAGGTCATTAACAAACAAATTTTCAGGAATAAAATAAAAAAAGGTCACAAAGAAAACTAACGAATATTTCTGACAGGCATTTCAACCTTAAAGACCATTTACAGAGAAGTCTGTGAGATAATAACATGGTCACATTTGCTCTTTGAATTAAGAGGCAGTGCTAAAGCCACATGCAAACATAACCGGATTTAAACTGGATACCTAATTAAACTCCACAGATTAGATTCAAAGAATTAAAAACATTTTTTTCTCATTCATCATTCTCAGGAATTTAGCTTAGTAGTACTAAAAGAGAGTTACTGCTATTTCAATGCAGTTTCAACATCTCTTTTAGAAGGAGAATGGATGTGAGACATGATCCCCTTTTACTTCAGCATGCTTTTTTGCCTAGTTGCTGATGCTAGTGTAGCCCTTAAAAAATTAAAGACATTATACAAAAACTACTGGCCCTGCCTAACATTTGTTATTCACAACTAACAAAGCTTTTCCTATAGCACACATAACATTTTCCCCAGATTAAAGAGGGAAAACCAGAACTAGGTAAATCCTTACTGAAGCCTGAGATACAACCTATAGAAATCAGAACAAGTTTTAAATGAGCCCGGCTTGTTTGACTGAGACCCGGAAGCTCTCCAGCTACAGCAATCCCAACAAGAGTCTGTCATGGGCTAATTTTCCCTGTTTCTGGACAGTCTAGTTTAGAGTCGGGTTGGATACTTCTAAGCTACACTGCAATCTCCAGTGCAGACGTGTCCTGAGGGAGAAAAACAGTGACTTCCTAAAGCCCATACATTCAGTCTACAGTCATCAGTACTATACCATCAGGATTACATCACCCCTTGATTTACTTTTCCTTTTTAAAAACAGACTTTTCAGATGCTACAGTTCAAAAATAAAGCAAAAGAACAGCAACAGAAGTACACTGGTTTCTTTAGTTCCGGGACACTAACTGTGGTGAGACACAAAGAGTTCTTATCAACAACTGTTATTTCTATATCCTTAAAAATAAAAAGAAACTTTGTTATTCTTTAAAAGCCCTTGTGGAGGAACTAATCATGAGTACTGATGGATAATCTTTGTCACTAATATATGCTTGAGGAGTTCCTAGACAGTAGCCAAGATGACCTGTCTGCAAACAAGATGTCCTTTTGACTGGATGCTAGTCTGCAAGAAGAAACCCATTTTAAAGCAAAGGCACAAATGACAGTCACTGATGCACTGAAAAGGAAGGGAAAAAAAGAGAGTATTATCTCAGGTGCCTAAGAGCTTGCCGTATGTGTGAGCTACACAGCACTGCAACAGGAAAGCCTAATAACTCAAGTGCAGCATGAGATATTTCTGGAAACCAAAAAATTTCCATGTACTCCAGTCCCCCATTTCCCTGGATAAGGAATAATTTATTACATACAATTCAGGAAGAAAAATACAAATCATAGTCTTTCTATATTCATGACAAAAGTTTTTATCACACGAGGTAAATGGAAATTCCCTAAACGGGCAAAATTTCTATTCTGTCAAGAAGTCTGGATGTCCAAGACAGACTATATACCGGACATCCAGATTGAAAAAAATTCTCCTTATTTCTAGCTTTGGAAAGTTCAGAACCAGAACTGAACTTCAGAAATTACGCTTATAATGGGATTCACGTAGACCTTCAAACAGTCCCTAGATGTGAGGAAAGATAAGATCCAAATTAAAACTTCTCTTTTAGGTCCACCTCTACACCTGAATATATCTGCTATGCACATATATAGAATTATCCTATCCTGAAATGTGGTAGTTCAAAAAGAAGCATAAACATCTCCCAGGACCACACTCAAACCAATTGAGAGTGGGTCTTCTATTTTTGGGAAGCGAGTTCAACACCTGCCAACACCAATCTCACACACAGGTAGAACTGCAGCAGCAACTATTGAAACTATCATGCCGATGTTCCTTATATTCAATTTTTACATTAAAAACTACTAAGAGTTGGTTATATTACTTGTGACTAAAAATGAAAGTAAGCCAAAAAAGTAAAAAGCAGCAACATTTCAAACAAATTTCCATTTATAGGTAAACTCTTTTAGAAATCTGAGGTTAAATTAATCACGGACACAATTTGTTTATGGCCATATTGTGAATTATGGAAAGACTGGAAGCGAAGAGCCCAGTATCTACCTGTTTATTTTGAATGAACACAGTTAGCCAAAAGAGGATGCCTTTGTCAGTGTACGTACAACGTCAAGGACTGCAGTATTTGGCACCTTAGTTAGGTACTCTTATTCTATCTTAAGAAAGATTAAGACATATTTCTATTGGATCAACACTGTCTCAGCACTAGAGAAAGATTTATTCTTCCAGTTTCTTCTAAGATAGGTTCAATTATTATTCTAATTCTACACAGGGGAGAATGCCAACAGGGACAAATCATGTCACTTAATTAGCATCCATGGAAAACTTGACAGCGTAGTTCCAGGTTAAACTTTGTTCTCTGAGTAAATATATTTATTCAGTGTTTATCTGTCTTCATCCCAGGAGACATGAGCAACTCAAACAGGTATGTTTGGAAACTGCTGCTTCTCTGTATTCGAGGCTTCAGTGACTGCAAACTGGTGTACCCAACCAGGTAACGCAGAGCTATGGCAGTCAGAGGTTCTAAATTGTAAATACGTTTTAGACGAGGACGTTTTCAGTCATAAGTAATATCAAGTCCACTGGGGCACAGCTCTTTACAGATAGTCCAAGCAACATTTATATCCAGTGACTTCAGGGGGAGACACACTTGGCACCTCAGGGTGTCATGCCTGGAAACTGTTTCATTTTCTCTTCCAGCAAATCAAGATTGTATTTACTGCAGAGAGCTATTACAAGGGTTGCATAACATTAGCAGAGCGCTGTGAGCATGAAATATGCCTCATATTATTAAATATGTGACAGATGTACCTGCAGAGAACTCATTAATTCTAATTTCTATTCCTGTTAGTCTAGAAATATTAGCATATAATTGTTAGTGTCTAAAATATTCTTGCAAACTTTTTTTAACTGAAAAACTGTGTCAGCATTTATTTCAGAATATCAGATGAAGTCTGTTCTCTTGTATGCCCCTTAAGTAATGTGTTACAATAACCTCAGTTACCTAACAGGAAATGTTAGAGCCTCAGCAAGAAGGCTTTCTGCAAGCCTTTAAGTAGGAGCTGTGAAATTTCTTCTCAGTAAACCTAAACGAAGAAGCCTTCAGTGTGACAAGAAAATTCACAACGGACTATTCTGAAAAGGAAATCCCAAACCAACGCATGTGTGATACATGAACAGATTGTATGGCAATACTACATGTATTTTGAGATTGTATTGCAGTGCCCATCATGGAGCAAAAGACTGAGTGAAGAAGCAGCCAGCAGTAGCATGCTGTACGCACATTGTTAGCTGTAACTGCAGTCTGATATAAATAAATCCAAAGGAATTTGCGCATCTTCTTTCCTTAAAGAGTATGTTAGTTGAAGAAACACTGAATTTCTCTCTTCTGATGTTTTTTTTTCCCCCTGGAAGTCTCAAGATCAGTTCATTCTACACAAACTCAAAGCCTGAAAGTAATATCAGACTGATAGCTGTGTACAAAAGCCCTGCAGAAATGAATACATCCATCTTAGTGACAGAAACAGCTCGCATTCACAAACACTGCTTCCCTAGTAAGAATGGCAGAAGACCACATGTTGTTCTGTACAATAGCATATGGGGACCAGGAATTTATTGTATGTTTCCCCAAACTGCAGCTCTGGGGACAAAATCTCCTATCAGCTTAGACCTCTCAGCCTGCCTCTTTAGCATCTGGTGACTTGAAAGCCTGACAAAGGAAAACTTCATTTAACCAGAAAGATATCAAAAGATGGATGTGCAAACAAAGCACAGCAGTATCTTTGCAAACACTGCATAAGAATACCAACTCTGTATGAGAAACTAGACTGTGAAAAAGAAACATAGCTTCAATTCTTTCGTAATGCTTAAAACACGGAGATTTGCAGCAATTACAACCCCGGCTAATAGCAAAGTTGAAAGTAAACATACTAGCCAATAGATCTTTGCAGGAAATAAGCTGTTTGATTATTTAATTATTTTTGGAGGAAGCTAAAGAGAAGAGAAATGCATGAAATAAATGTATGGGAATGTAAACACTTGCATAGCATGGTGTCACAAGTGTGGACGAGAGCACTGTAGAAATCACGATGTGGTTTTGCTGAGCTGTTTCCCATAGTATGCGATTACATGATTAAAGGCTATATAATAACCCATGTATGCAGGGGGGATGAACTAAATTTACATAGGCAGATTGGGGCAAATTTTCCCTCTCTGCTCACTCATGCATACTTCATTTCTGATTATTTATTTTTTATTTCATTGTTCTGTTAATCTAGAACTCAGGTCTGTCTTACTGAAGCTCAGGGTGTCTCTGTTTATGGAATAATATGACAAAACACTATGCAGCAGAATGCCTCTTCTAGTTACTCCAAAAGCATCTGCTACTAAAAGTGAGTGTCTTAGAAGGTTTTTCTTCCAAGTAAGCAACAGTGAGTTGCATCGCTTTGCATAGTATCTGAGATGCTTTACTGCTTCAGTTTTTCTTTTAATTCCTACTAAATATTCACAGACTACACATCTACCTCTAACTTCTTTTTGTTTGATTGGTTTTTTGAATCAGCAGTGTGGCATCTTACCATGAATAAGAGTTCACTGTCTGCTTAAGTTTTTCAGGCAGATTCCTAGAGTATCTTGCACCCTGCAATTTCATAGGAACTCAGAGTCCCAGCTGAGTAGGATAAAAGTATTTGAGATTTGTTTCTAAGCAATACCATAACTCTTAAGCCTCTAATAATATTTGTACTTTGAGAAACCAAACTAAATTTGGTTTCTTAACTAGTATCTGTGGAAAAAAAAAGTATTTTCTGTGAAACAAATCATGGTGCATAAGCAAACAGCATACTGCACGTCTGAACAACTAAGTAAGGAAGCAAACCTTATGAAAGGATAACATTTAATTGCATTAAAGTGTAGCATAGCTCAGAAAATGTTTTTGACAAGTCTGTGTGATGAACTTCTGCTCAGTTTGGCACATTTTCTTTGTGCCATCCTGAACGACACTGAGAATTATAAGGAGCACTTTTAAAAGAGTACACATGGACGAAAAGAGACAAGGGGGCTAGTAAAGGGTCAATTAATTTGACAGAAGCCATGGAATAAATGGAAACTATACATACAGCAATTTTATACTTTCAATGCAACGTGAGCTTCAGTAGAAGAGTGATACGCAATTTATGCTATATGTTAAACATACATAGATAGTTAACACATTACATGCTACAATACATTGAGAACAACATGTTTTAAGCAACTTATGTTCCATGTACTATGCAGGATTTTATCTGTAAGACTAATGAAGGGTATTCATGTTACTCTCACAGCAAAGCTATTAGTATAAATGGGACCAACTCCTAGTGTCACAGACAGCATAATGCTAAAAGGTTTAATAGACTATTTGGCAGGAGACAGACAGAATAGATTCAGCTGCTAAAACTGTGACACTGACATTTTGCCCTTCGTTACCAGTGTTCTTATCTTTCCCCATAGAAAAATAAGTGTTAGATGGTGCAAGCTGTCAGTCTATCATTTTCTAGTTAGGCTGCACTACAACAGCCCTACTTCACAAAGAGAAATTTATTTCCCAGGAATATTTGTTATCTGTTGCTATTACAGATTTAATTAAATATAGCTTTAGGGCACTAATTAACATGTAATAATTACATGCTCTGACTATCCTCCACACCCATCATCTGAAAAATACACAAGAATAAATAAAAATGGGTGCACAAAGTATATACATGTAATGGCTTCGCATCTTTCCCATTCAATTCAACGACAAAGTTCTGAAACAATCAGGCAGAGAACACTGCCCTCGAGAACAAATTGCCTAAAAGTAAAATTTTTTATCTTGACAAGTTGGAATTACACAAGAGTTTTAGTATTAATTTATGGGTCACAGTTTTATTTCCAGTCCTATTGACATTTTAAGGCACATGGGATGCATCAGGGAAAGGACATCTGAATAGAATAGGGAAGACACTGTGGATACCCTGAAACAGTTAAAAAGAAAGACCGGTGTGTGTGGGTGTGTGGGTGTGTGTGGGTGTGTGTGTGGGGGGGGTGGTGGTGGTGTGTAAATAAGAAAGCTGTAAATCAGATAAAAGCCAATATAAATACTGTGCTTTTCCAAATCAGAAAAGGGCCAGGCAGTTTTTTGCATCCTTCACAATTAATAGGCCAGAGCACTGCTCCCAGAATTCTCTACTCCCTCAAGAATGCTTATCTAATCCATTTTTAATCCCTCTGTGTGTTTCACCCGAGTGCTGAGAGCAAGAGAAGAAAGCTCCCACATCTAGGCATCCCATCTTATTCTCTCCAATATTTATGAGAGTAAAAAAATGCTTGAACTTATGTTGCAAAGCATGACTACGCAAAAAAATTCATTCCTGACATACCATCACCATTACACCCACCCAAGCAATTATTTATTTGCAATTAACTGGCCTTCTGCAAGGCTTTATAAGGGTTTTATTTACCATACACATTTGTTTCAGACAAGTCACTACTTTTGAAGTGAAGCCACATCTGGAACAAGGGATTTTTTTCCTCCTGCCATGGGCATTACCCTCTGGAATTCTGCAGTGCTTCTCTTCCCCTGTCACTAGCACTGCAAAGCCACTTCTTGCCACGACTAACCTCCAGAGAGTTTCAGTTCTTACATATAACAATGGGTTGTTGTCTATTTGATGCATTGTTGTTCTACAAATTAATTTAGGAAGATATACTATGTGGTCCTTCTTAAGGGCAACATGTAAAAAAATGTTCAGGTAATACACAAAATCAAATGAAAGGGGGCTGGACTAGATGACCTTCAAAGGTCCCTTCCAACCCAAACTGTTCTATGATTCTATACCAGGTCCCAGTGACTGCTGTCTCGGCACTCGATATTCTTGGGCGCCATCTGGCGGCATTTGATTAATTATTGAAACCTCTAATGACATTAAATGCCCAGGTCAAAGTTGAATGTTTTCTTCCAAAAGGCCTTTTCTCTTCCAGAGGTGGAAGTACGTTCACCCACAACTTCCAGCAGAGGTCTGGAATGCACATCTTTCTAGCCTTCCTCCACTCCTGCTCATGGCAGCTAAAGGTGGGTCAGGAAGGCCACCCAGCAAGGGACACAACTCCTCCCACAGGTGGAGAAACTCCAGGTAGCACCTTGGCCTTTCATTACAAGCCTGTGATCTGCAGCCAACCAGCCTGTCTCTTACACCCTTGCCCTAGAGGACAAAGTTCAGCAATACCAATCTCCATGCTCAGAAGTTTCCTACCACCAACAGCAAATCGTTACAGCAGCTGAATGTGACTTTTTGTCCAAGCTACTAAAACCTACAATATATTCTATTTATACTGCTGTTGTTAATCCACTATATGT
Source organism: Pelecanoides urinatrix (assembly GCA_013400755.1). NCBI lineage: Eukaryota > Metazoa > Chordata > Aves > Procellariiformes > Procellariidae > Pelecanoides > Pelecanoides urinatrix. The sequence goes on along the minus strand of VZTQ01010268.1, from coordinate 83,138 downwards.
CTCACACATTTAGACAACAGTTGATCCTAAATCACAAGACATTGGTTTTGACCATGAATATGACTCAGGTCATTCTGACCAGCAGTGAAGACTGATTCACCTTCTTAATAAGGACTAAAAGTGTGCATTGTGGCAAGATCTGGACTCAAAACCATGAATTCCCATTTCCCTGCAACTCAGAAACACATGGATGTGAGATTCCAGTTCATGCCTATTCCTAGTCTAGACATATTCTCTCTTTGCAGACAATGGCACCACACTCTGTTCTAGAAAGAAAAAACTGTTGTTTGTACTGTCATTCAAAATCCAATGGAATAAATACCTCTAAGAGTCAGATATTCCCATTAGGCTCAAGAGAATTAGGCGTTATCCATGTGTGACAAACAGAATCTAAATTTACAAGTGTATGAATCAAGAAGGGAATTTCCAGAAGCATTTTAGAATGAGAAGACCATTTAGCTGTCCCTCTTCAAACAAAACTTATGCCCCATGTGGCTCTGGAATGAGGAAGAAATTCAGCTCTGAAATTCTCTGCCAATGACACAAAACTCCATTTGGAAACTTTAGCTAATGAAAAATACAAACAGGTTCCTCCAACCACAGCTATGAAGACAAATTGAGTATACTCACTGAAGGGAAATTAGAAGTATTTTTAATAGCTGGGCTTAGCACAAGCAAGTGTGCAACTATTAAACCCTGTCATATATTTTTTTGCTGAAGGATCAACCCTAAGAATAACTAAAACTACCACTGTAACTATCTCAATGTAAAGAGGATTTAGACATGTGCAACTAATGAGGGATGTATAAATCCTCATGCATAAGAATATTTATGCCCATACTTGGTGCTAAAGGAAAATTCTGAATATAACCTCCCTATTCAAATATTCCATGAGCAGCTGCCAGTTCCTGACTGCACTTCAAATCCCATCCTGGAATAAAACTGTTGGGATTCAAAAAAATGCAGCATTACTTGTCTGTGAGTCTAATTAAAGATGCAGACCTGCTGCAAATGTAGGGAAAGCAATGCTGGTTCAGCTGCACATGACACAGCACACCGATTCTGCATTGCTCATGTTCACACACAGAACATTTAGTAAATCACCAGCCACCTTTCTGGTCTTCTGTCCAATCCAGTTTCAAATATCCCAAAGGACAAAACTAGCATCTCCCTTGAACAGCACTCCCATAATATTCACACTGTTAAGAAATACCTCCTTATAATCAGAATAATTTAACTTTTCTGAAATTTCAGTTAATTTCAATGTTGATATGACTGTAAACAATTTCATTCATTCTTTGGGCTTCTATGTCTCCTCCTACTGAAAAGCTCAGTGAAAAGTAAGTATACCAAAAGCGGGGGGGGAAGACTCCCCTACAGGAATTAGAAATGAAGGTGTAAAAGCTATACATCCATCAGCTGAAGGGCCACTGGATGACAATCTTTTCTACCTGAAAAATAAAGATATGCCTGTCTTCTGACATTCCTTCAATCTTTTGTTATTAATTTGTGGTTGCTTTCTTGAGCATTCCCCGCTGTTTACCCAGAAACATCTGCATTATTTGTTTTTACCAGCTCAAAGATTGCCTGTGCTTCCTTAAATTTCTGCATCTTCTACCCTCTCCTAAGGTTCTCTCCTGTTTTGTTTTTCTCCCAACTGAAAGTTCAGAAACAATATTAAACTTTCCCCTTATCTTTCCTCCTTCCTGATTTCCATACGGGTCTCCTCTTTCAGCTTTTCTTTCTGCATTTTCCTTTCTGTGCAGCTTTTTCCTCCCTACATGCAATATACTCTCCCTGTCCACTTTTCCTGTTCTTAAGCCACCCATTCTTTCACTGATGAAAAGGGTAACAAAACAAAAGCAACTGTTTATGTACCTGATAACAAGAAACTTACATTTTTATGAAATAATATCGCACATTCATGGTACAAAGTTGCAGCTTCCCATCAATGTGAGATCCTGGATGCTCTGCCATAAGATATTAAACACCAATTAAGTGCCTTGGATTCCTAGCACAGAATCACCACCCCTTTCGCCACCTTTCATCTCCTGTTCTTTCCATAGCGCTCTCATTACAGAGTTCTTTACTTCACCTTCCAAGTGACTCCTTACTAACTTTTTTTCTGACACCTTTCCGCTTATCGTACCAATCCCTACCTTGATCTAATGAAATCTATTTATTCCTCTTATGAACACTAAACACTGCATCTCATTTCAAAGTATCCCCTCTACTGGGACTGATAAAGGAGGAATTTAGCCAACTGTTCTTTCCAAGAGATGAACTTCAAATGAGGAGGCAAGTGTAAGAATTTGAATGAATACTTGTTCTGAAGCAGTGGCAAAACCACTTCCACCCACATGCTACAGCCTTTGCGAGTGCTACACAGCCCAGCCCCAAAAGCATTAACAAGTCTTCTGACATCATCGTTCTGCTGCTGCCATCTCTACCTATTTTAATGAAAAGACATACAGGAAGAGGTTATGATTTCTATTACCACATTGCACAAGAGCCCTTATCATAAACGAGACTTCATTTGCAGGGTACTATATATAGAACAAAAGATAATCAGTGCTCCAAAGAATTTACTGTCTAAGATGAGAGACAACATATGTAAATTTTCTACAAGGGAAGCAATGAGATAATAATATTGGCCAACATGAGAAGTACTAATCATATAGTTGTGATCAAGATTTTTGTAGGCATTGCTGTAAGAATTCATATCAGAACTTTCAAAAAATGACTGGGAAAGCAAACAGGTTGATCCAAGCAATATCATTCATTGCAATTAACAAGAAAAATCTAGTTGTCAATAGAAACTTTGACTGTAATGCAACTTTTAAACATTAAAATGCTTCTTTTTCATATGGATGTGTCAGACATAATGTAAAGCTTTTTTGCACAAAACAGCTAACAGAGAACAGCAATAAAATGTGTGTGAAGGAAAACCTGGATCCTTCATAAGATATTATAAAAATAAATGTTAGTTCAGCCAATCAATATTAATTCATTGGAAATCAGAATTGCACAGACAGAATGCAGTAAAGCCTACAGACTATCAGTGTTCTGTTACTGATGAAACAAAAAGTAATAGCTATTAAAACAAATGATAATGAAGAAGTAATGTTTAGAACTAAAACCCATTTATTTTTCACCAGTGTTACATTTAAAGAAATTTCAGTAACAAGTCCTCACATTTAACAGCTTTGATAATGATATCAATACTGCAAATGCATTTGTAGAAACACTGATGAAAAATCTGCGGGGTTGATTTTTTTAATATTTTCTCTGCTCCTAAAAGAGGATGATCATAGACACCATCTTCCCCTACTTGGTAAGCCAGTTACCAAAAACATTCATATGGCGAGAGCCCTAAGATACATACCACGATCTCCTGAGAGCCAAGGGGAGAAGATGCCCAAGTGCTGACAATGGCTCCTAGAGGTCCTACAGCTCCTATGAAGGATGCAAGTGTGTGCCAGAACAGCTTTGCTGTTGGCCCAACACAAACCTCAGCTTGCATTTGACTAGATCAGATGTCTCATACCAAGTTTGCCAGGTAAAGGCACCCAAATGACTCCTTAAGAATGCTGTTCTAGTATACAGAAGGATATTAACACTATCCAACACCAGGCACCTCATTCAATCTGCTCACCTCTTTCAAAATCAAAGAGAGGGAAAGAAGCTACGCCAAATGGGAAATTTAGAAAGAAGCTGAATTGAAGTGCTTTGAAGCAGTCTCTGGCACCCTCCCTCCATTGTCTATGCAACAACAAGGGCAAACACTTTCTCTGAAACACGTACCAATATTCTCTCTCCTCTTTCCTTCACCTTTTCTACCGCCCCTGGGAAATCTCTCTCCTCCCACTCCTTACAGTTTCCTTCTGTGCTTTTCTGCTGCTGAATGATCTTGTTGCCTGAGCAACTGCAGATGAGGAGGGGAGCAGGGAGAGGGTTCTGGCCCAGTTGCATGCTATCGGCAACAGCACTGTGTTCTGACCCTGCGATGCACAATAGCAATGGTAGCAGCCTCAGGAATTAACAGTTCCGCTGAGTTAGGTGCCTTGAGTTGGGTGTAACCTCCTTACTAGGTGCTGGGGATTTTGCAGCCACCTCGTATTTTTGTTCAAGTATGAATAAAATAACCTAACACTCAAGACTGTCAAACAAGTAGTTGTTTAGCTTATCCACACACCCAGATTATATTCACAAAGCAGCCACATTTGTTACACTTTAATTCTGGTCCTAATAGGTCTCAGAAGTACAAATTAACTGGTAATTAATCTCTAGAATCAGAATAATCTGCTCTAGAAATTTCAGATTATTATGATGTGTCTCTCTCTCCCTTTGCTCTTTTCATTGTGTATTTTAGAATTCAGAAAAGTAACCAGAACAAAAGCATCTATCAATGACCTTTCCAGATCCACTTCAGTATTTGTACTTTGCTTTCTTTTCATCTTTGCTGTCTGTCTCTTGGTATTTGAACAATATCTGGTAAAATGAGAATGTAGTCTTGGTGCTATCGCTGTACAAGAAATAATAATCTCTGCAAGATACCCAGCAGAGATTTCTTTTCTAATATTGTTTTATTGAAAAAATTCCTTTTATTTTTTAAAAAATAGCATTCTGCTTATAAGGTTTTGTGTTCCTGCAGTATATGAAACACTATGAGTTGCCTCCCACCTCCCACAATGATTTATGATCAAAATTACTGTAATTGACTACTTGCTGCTCTGCTGATTGCATGAGGGAGGGCTGTGCAGTTTTCCCTGCATTTGAGCAAAGTATCACTTTGAACATAAAGCATAGAATTGTCTGCATTGATACTGCTTAACAGATGTTAGTACCAGTCTTGTTGAAAAAAACCCAAACCATCAGGGATTGCAGACCTATATAAGTGTAGCTACTATGGCATTTCACTCTCTTTTATTATTATTTTGTTTTTACTTCTGAAGTAGAAACTTAGAGGTTCCAGTTACATCAGGGATTAATGGTGAGTTACTGGAAAATTATTTGACCCTTTAAATTTCATATCAATGTGAGCTTCATTCAAAATTAATTTACTCCATCTTATCAAATCTGCCTTCAGCAGCTGCATGCTTGCTAATTCTGTCCCCTGCACTGTATTTATAGCACTTTATTTGGTTTTTGGACTATATTTATTTTTGTTGAACATAAAATAGTGAACAACTGGAGTTTAAGCTTGACAGAACCCAGTCACAAAAGCTCAGAAACTAATACTTCTTTTTTTTTTCTCTGTTATCTTCAGAGATAACCTACTTCCACTTTCAGCTATCCAGCAGAATAATCAGAGTGAGTATCACTGGAGCAAAACACAGTCCAGAATTTATGGTTTACTAAATTCAGTGAGAAGCTTTAATTAATGAAGTCTGGAGCTCTGTGACTAGATAGCAGATTCCATCAATTCATTTGGAATAAAACTATCAGGATTTCTCAATGTATCTGGAAGTTTCAAAACTATCTGTCAAAACAATGGTAATATGTCTAGGACATAAGTAATTGTGCTTGGAAGAGCTTGGGTAACTGGTCAGGTACATCCAGTGCTGCCTCTTCAATAGCTCTTGCTGACTAATGGCTTCAGCAATGATGCAAATCAGGTGACTGTACATACAGCTTCCAAAACAGAAAGGAGGCTCACAGAGTCATAAAATTTAGTGAAGGAAAAGGCATAAGGCCAAACATCCTTAGTGTGACTCATGGATTTCAGTGGGATTACAGAAGGATGGAAATAGGACACATTTACTGTATTAGGTCACCATGCTAATACCATTAATCTTCCACCAGTGAAAGATTGCTCCCTACCTTTCTGTGATTTAAAGTATGAGGATAATGAGCCCATGGGGATACAAGAAAGCGAGAAGAAAAGTGAAATAACGGGAAGAGCCTGAAGAAACGACATAAAAACATATTTAAAAATTGAGTATCTTAATTTTCCTTAAAAGGTCCTAATGAATATCACTGATGCACTCTTATCAATAAAACCCCTTATCAATATCTTTATCATTTATCTGTTTATCAATACAAACTCTTTTATACTGATAATCCTCTACCTGTGAATTGCATTTGGTGAAAGCTCTATTTTATTTTGCTTCTGATAACTTCAGAAAACCAAACTCTCACATAAGTTTTGTGATTAAAGCAGCAAAAAAGCTATCTAAGTTACAGCCATCTCCTTCTCTCCATAAAACTTGCCAGAGTAACATTAAAAAAACCAATCTCACACAGACAAGAACGCAATAAAAACAGTATTATCACTTCTTTAAGCTCTAATGAAATTTCTTAGCAGGGATGGAGCAAAACCATCTTTTATGTGTAAGGGCACTCACCTGGGAAGTGGATCTTGGATGGGCTTTGTACTTTTCCCAGTGAATAATGAATTAATTTAAAGACAGAAGATGAATAACGAATTAATTTTAAGACAGAAGAATTCCATGAAGCACAAAGCACAGCTTATCATTTCCTTCTGCAGGTAAGTGTCCTGGGAACGAGGCTATGTAACGAACCTCACAACATTTTCCTCCCATTCACCACCTAACTTGAAAGAGCCTAATTTCTTTGTTAAATCAAGGTATAAATATGTGGTTGACCTTGTGAAGTTTTTTTTTGAAGGAGGTGAGTGCAGGACACCAGTCAAGTAAAGATAGGAATTAAGTTAGCAAGTCAGAGCTTGGCAATAATAAATTGCATAGGACCACGATGCTGTGTACCTGTCAATTTTGTTCATTCTTGAAGTATTTTTAAAACTCACAACCACTTCATTATATTTTGACCAGACTGTTTTATCCAAGTCAAAGTCTATCAAACACTGGGAAAATGATAATTTCTGAGTTTGATTAATAAATAAGGGACAAAAGAAATGTGAGTACTGCCAGTATCAAAAATGTTTCAGAATCTCTTACCAGCGAGGTGACAAGACAGCTCTCCTACTTCTCCTTCTGTGCAACTGGGTAATTCTTCTTCAAAATAATGAATGAGACTGGGGACATAGTTTTGTAAGGAATGGATTTTTAAACTTGCTTAGGCATTTATAGATGTCTCTAGCTTTTTGAAATTACACCTCTTCTTTATACGTAACTTTAGGTGTTTGAATATTACTAAAATACTACTTGGCTTTTACAAACACTTTGGGTAAAAGTATATTGGCGCCTTGCTAAATAGAATTTTTGGATGGTTTTTATTTTTTTCAAGATGAAGTGACTGAAAATTCTTGAGGTTGTTGAATAAAACACACAGGTCTAAATCACTTTAAATCCCAACAGATGAATAGTAACTGATTCTTGGATTGGGAGACAGCAAGTTCTTCTGAAGGGAAATAAGGCATATAAGGCAACACCAGTACAGTCCTCCCCAGTAATAGTTGTGTTTGCTCTAGAAAGTATACATTTGACACTGCACTTGCATTGTTTTTCCTATGTAGCATGATTTCTAAAACTTCCAGCCAACACTCAATACAAAACAGCTAGCAAGTAAATAGGGCAACTAAAAAAGCACGTACCTCAGGCCTGCCATTTGATCATGTATCCTTGCTAGAAATCACTTCTGCACAGTAAAAATGGCTATAAAGAAAAATAATAAAATTTTGTGGTTTAGCCCATCACTGTCTTGTTTGATTTAACAAGCACTTTCATTTTTCAGCTGCTGCAACTATTAAACAAGAACAATGAAATCACTCTGGGGAGTATTGCAGTTACATCTGTACTGCTTTCCTGTATGATGTCAACTTTTGTGCAGTAAGAATGTCAGTGATCTTTTCTTTCATTTTTTTCATCCTTTTGGTCAAAATCCGATGTATGTTACACTGTAAATCGAGTTACAACATATACAGTGTATCTGAGGTCAAACACTTACCCCATCTTATCTTATGATCAGTGTGACAACTAATCAGATAATGATCTTTTGTCACTCATTACATGTATAAGAAATGACACCATTAAAATTAATATACATTAATATACAGCATAAAATGAAGTGAAAAAATTGAACCTAAAGTTTCAGTAGGCATAGCAATGTATAACAATAAATCAATTTTCATCTAGCATGGACTGTCCATTTTTTCCATGAAGGTGTATTACCAGCTTTCTTTTCCCGGCATACAAAATATATTTGGCCATTCTTTTTGATCCCTTGTTTATGCCTGGTATTGAATTATACTTTAAGTTTGAACTTCACAATGCAAGTTGGTCACAAGTAAAATTCTAGACTTCATAACTAAATTAAATAAGTGGGAAGAGAAATGGCTATTGACCTCTGCATTCATCATGTGTGGCAACACCAGACTCTGGAAAAAGCCCTCCTATGGAATTCAACTGCTCTGCATTTCATAATCAAAAAGTGCAGAAGTCTGCGGTCACTCAGGAGGTGCCAAGCTGAGTTAAGGAAAAGATCAGGTGTCAGTAATGAATGCTCTAGTTCAGCTACAGAAATAACAGTCTGGACAGCTAAAACAATCTCAAAATGGAAAACAAACATTTCACACTCCCTGCATTTCTTATAAAACCAAGCAGTCTCCAAAGTATACTAGCCTGTATTTGCAAACAGCGTGCAATATTTTTTTTTCCAATCATAAGCACTTGCTTGGGGCTCTATTCTGTAGATGTGCTGTGTTCAGAAATCCCACAGAAGCCACCAGTGTTGACTTTTTCACCTGACTGCTCTTCGAGTATCTGCATTAGCATACACATTCATAATGGCAGGATTACATTAATTTCAATAACATCAATAGCAAAAAGCACTAAAAGGGAAAACTACATTCTTGATTTGTAGTTCACCCTCAGTAATTCTGGGAAGATGTACTTGAACATTAGTCAAAATTCAGCTGCAATCATATGTAAAGCAGACATCACCCAAGTTATTTATTCCTGAACATGTTCTTTAAACTGAGGCTTTAGTGTTTCAAATCTCTGTTCTCACCACCTTTTGACAGTGTCACATCTTTCTCCCCCCTCTCCTGCAAATAGGATTACATCAACTGCCCTTTTATCTTTAAAAATGCTAGAAATTCCTTCTCAGCATAGCAGATGGAGCATAGAAAATGCTACATCAGATTAAAAACATCTGACCTAGGAAAAGATGTGATCAGCTAAGACAACTACAAAAGCATCCTGGCAAGGCCCTACTTCACAGGGTCACAGAACTTACCTTTTTCTACAGCACTGAACACACTTCAAGCGCTGCTAAACTGTCCAGTCCTTGATAGATTACTCTTGAGGTAAAAGTTCTAATGTTCATTACAAAGAGTGCATCCCTAATAAAACTTGCATGAATTGCAAGCTCTTCAGAGCAGTAATAATTCACAAGCACTTGAAAAGAGACTACTAAATGGCAGGCATTACTAGAAAAAAAATATTTAACACTAATTTATTTCAGTAAATATCTCTTCATTCATATAGTTAACTTCAGGGTTATATTTACAGGACATATTATTCTACATGTTGAAAACTGAACTTGCATACCTTTCCCTGTTCCTCATCCACACAATACTTACAATATCTGTAGACTTGTAATTCTTCTCTTTTAAAGAACGTTCTCTTGTGAATCCTAACTCTGCAGATTTATCCATATTATAAATTTGGCCCAGCAGCTTTTAAAAAGTGCCAAAATGTATTAAAACTTAAACAAAACAGCAGTAGTCATATCTAGCTTAATTATAGAGATGCCTGTTATTTGGGAACATGTAGCACAGTGACAGTAAATGACATTCAGCATTCTTCCTGTTTATACCGGTTGTGGGCCGAGAGCTAAAAAGAGGCTCTGCCAACAGGCACCCAGCGAATCTGTTGGCGTAGGACTGCAGCTGGACATCTTCTTTTCCCCAAGACTGAATTACCCATCTCTTAATAATCAGTCTAAGCTAAGTTCCCATACTGGCTCTTACAATGTAATATGGTCCTCAAACTCCACAACTCCCACAGCAATCCAAGGAGCAGGTGGATGCGTGTAACTGAAGCCTAAATTTGTTCTAAGTAGACATTTGTTGTATTTTGGCAGGATTTGTTAGATTATCTTGATACTATGACCTGCACTATGACTCTAGTGATGCAAGCCTTCTGGCCTATCATGAAAAAAACAAGACGACCACGGCATCAGGGTACGTCTACACCACACAATGCCCTTTGTCCAGCTCCCTCAGAATGATGATCCACTCGGAGCAGTTTCCCTTATCCACACTGATTCTAAACCCTATGCAGTATCTCCCTCCAGCACTATATAAAGGACAGATGCGACGTACTGAAGCTGAGAACAGGATGAAAAGTATATACGTACCATTACCACACCACACCATTCCAGAGTACAATACGCCAACTTTCTTCTACACTGAGAATACATTTCCAGTTAAACAAAATACAAACATGCACACATTCTCACACAGACATATTAAAAGGGACAAATAACTGATATTTGATGGTAAAATAATTCTCAGATCTGTTTCTGCATGTTTAGTGTTCACTACAGTTCATACAAAGAGCCAAAAGGCTTCTTGCTTGACTGTTGTAAGAGCTCCCTCTGTTGTTACATAGAAAAACTACCAGAAGACGTGTTCCATTATCCTTGCATCTTTTTCATCTTCAAGTGGTGAACTTTCAAACACTCCATCCTGCGAAGTGAGAATAGACACGATTTTCTGAGGTAGCCTTTCATGGTTATTTTCTGCACAAGCAACTGCTATCTTATTCCAGTCTTCCAAAGTATAGACGGTATCATTTAGAATAACCTGTTCCATCGTATCTAAGAAAAAAACAACTGCATTTACAGATCCTACGTTTGCCCTAAAAAGCTTTGTGCTATTCATATTAAGCATACTGCACAAATCATTCACTGTTTTTATAGACGGATTATAAATGACTGAGTTAAAAAAAAAAAGAAAGCTGATCAAATTAAAGACCCATAAGAAAAATGGTGTTTATTTTAAATGAAAAAGCTTAAAGGCCAAAATCCCCTATTGCACTCAAAATCACTTCTGAAACCCATAATAGCAATAGAATGACAGGGGAGTTGCAGGCACTGAAGTTAAACTGGAGCAAGACACAACAAGCACAATAGATGGAAATAACCATCCCTGGATGCAGAAAACCTAATTTTCAGAAATACTATCTTAAATTTAAGCACTTTTCCTGGCTAAGTCCAGGCAGGTAAGTAGTAGTTTGTCTGCAGAGTAGTTTCAGGACCTGGCACTTGCTGCCCATGTGGTCTGTTGCAGCTGTCTGCCCTTGGCTTGAGTTCATGCTGCCTGAAGAGCTTGTGCCGCTGCACCTGGCAGTGTAAAAAAAAGTCCCTCTGAAAACTTACAAACCTTACAACAAAGTAGGACTTTGTTCACTTTTTTGTGTCCTAAGCAGTAAGTGCTGAAGTTGCAGGTTGCCCAAGAGCCAGCTTATAGAGGGTCTGCTGGAAGCAAGCAAAGCGCTGCAGAGTTATTTCCGTGGCAGGGTTGCCCCACAGGGTGCTCTGTGCAATAGCACAGACTGAACCCGTGTGCGAGGGCAAGCAGGACAGGACCACAAAACTGACACAGTGACCCTCATCCCTGCGGGAGCTCCGGATGAATGCAAGAATGCACAGTTCAGCTCACTGTGAAGGAAAAGCTTTCACTCAGATCACATTATAAACTACGAGCACTGAATCCAAAGTAATTTATAGGTTGAAATGGGAGTTGAATTAAAATTTCAAGTTTGAAAGTTTGTTACTAAAATTTTGCTGTGCTTACTTTTCTTGCACATTTCCTCCAATAGCTCAAAACCATGCCTTTTGTGATCGGCTGAGACAAAAGACAGACTGTAGTCCCCATAGATGAAAATGGTGGTTTTCAAATCCACTGTTGACTGAGACAGTGAATTAATACAGTACTAGGACAGTCTTCCAACATAAAGAAGTAATGATCTGAAAAATCAAATACGAAGATTATTATGTATTTGCATATGGTTACCTCTCCCTTTCCTCACCATAAAAAACCCACAATGATCTTAACTGATCTCCCTGAACACTGTGGAAAAGCTAGAGGTGACATTACAATCTAACTTTCTTTTACCTGAAAAAAAAATATATACAGAATATTTTTTTCCTGTCATTCTTTTAGAAATCTCATAGAATGAGAAAATCAACAAACCCTAGAAGAGATGATATCCTGAAAATCCTCACTTAAAATGATCTGAAACATGTCCAGGAAATAAAATAAGTATGAAAAACTAACTTAATTGAGCAACAAGAGTCTAAGCAAGAATACATACAGAAGAAAAAAAGGACACTGCCAGAAGGCTGCTAAGTATAAAGGAACCTACAAAAGAACACGGGGCACCCTTCCCTCCTTTCATCATTTGATTAATGAACTCATGATCCACCAGAGAGGGACAACCTTGGTTTTAGAACTGTAGGCTCTGAGAACCCCCACAGCCTCCTACTGGGGTCCTTGCCAAAATGCTATGGAGATTTTCTAGCAGGTGTACAAAAAGTAATTCCTTGCTTCACCAGAGCATGCATGTTATGGTAAAATACATGGGGACATTTTAACAGAGCTCTTGATATCTTGGTAAACAAAATGACAAAAGTTCAGATATTTGTGTTCACTTCAAATGCTTTCTATTCAAATGTGGTCCAAAACATCACCAATAAACCTGAAATAAATATACTGTAGAACAATCATGAAAGACAATACAAGACCCTTATTATTTACCTAAACAAAAATGCTCCAGTTGCTGAATATTGCTCCAGAAATTTGGCCCCTTTCACATAGGCACAGAGCAACTTTTTTGAGTGCATGACCTGAGCCAAAGCCAGGCATTTTGACTCATTGCTTGGTTCCACTTTCCCATAGTCATAAATAATATCTCCTACTTCCTCAGAAAAGGTTAACGTGAAGAAGACAAGGTAATAAAACAAACCAGCATTACTAATGTGTTCTGTAACTTTGGAATATTTCAAAACAAATTACAACAAGGGAATTGTGTAGATGGGCGTATTTCTGCAAGTGTAAGTATTAAACTATACCCCCTTCAGCTCTTTGCCTCTCTCGCAGCCTTAACTCTCTATATTTGAGAAAGTAGGCTCTTCCTTCTTTTCTTTAATCTCCCAACTGCAGCAGAGAGGGCTCTAAGAGCACTGAAAGCAATAGGAAGTGATGTGACACTTCTTTCAGGAATTACCACAATTCCAGTTCCTGGCAGCTGGGAGGAACAACTGCAGCCTTACAGTGTTCCTGGACCTGGGAGGTTGGTTTCAGGAATAAGGAAATGCTTGTGCTGTTCCCAAGCTATGATGGAGCAAAGCAGCCGTTGCTGCACGTTCCACAGCACAGCCTGTGGAAGCAGGTCTATGCAGTACTGGCGGTATTTGTAATTTTTGTTGTCAGTCTCACAATAAACTCAGAAGAACATGTCAAAAAAAGTGAGTTTTAGAAGCCTAGTCAGATTTCCAGGATTAGAAGAACAGAAAACGGCAACACCGTGAGCCATTTAGCTTGCTATTCAACCTCACATTTTCTCTAAAGTACAAAGAAGATTCAAAGAAAGAGTGGAGAAAATTTTGTCATATTAACAAAACCAAGCTATTTTGTAGTATAACTCAAAAGTAACTCAGCTAGCTTTAACACTTTCCTAAGAAATCCTACCTAAGGACACAGGAATGGGAAACAGATAAAATTCTAGAGTGGCACAATAGTGGGGCAATTATTATATAATATAGTGCAGCAAAACAGTGTGGCAATTACAGGGATTTATACTGTCAAGTGGTATGTACCCTGTCTGCTATGGGTGTTGCTACCAGTTTTGCCTACAATCTAAGTGGTTTAGGATTTATTCATTTTTAGTATTTGCAAAAGACTTAAAATCAGTACAGAACTTTATAGTTTTAGAATAGGAGGTAAATCTCCTATTTACCTATACAAACAAGGCATCATTATGTTTCAGTAATAAGAGTATTTCTCAACAGGCTTCTCCAGCAAACAATTAAAAGCAGTTTGCAGATCCCTGACTACTGTAAACATCTGTAATACTTGAAACTAGAAACTACAGCTGCTTTTCACTCTTCCACCCTAGAAGAACTAAGCTGTTGTCTACTAACATTGCATTCAATAATATTTTATGATTCCCAAGGTGGTCATAAAGCATGGCTTCAGAAACACTGTTTCAGTGTGATGATGTAACTAGCTAGGTCTTATTATTATAAGAACAATGACGACTTCAGCATGTCAAAAGAGCAGGCTGTAACAGGTTTTTTGCATTAGTAGGATAGGTTATGGTTTAGGACTGAAACAAAGAAGTGGTATTTTGATCCTGACACAAGGTGGTTTAGAATCTCAATTTAAAACTAAAATATGGGCTAGTGTTAAAGAATGCTGTTGCTCTTCTCAGGATTCTTTCAGTAGAGAGGCAACTATTATAGTTAATTTAATACCAGACTGTTCTAATAGGATTTTCACCATTTCAAACAAATCTACACTGGATTAGGAAAATGTATCTCTGACAACTTAATGTCTTCTCCAAATCAAAAATGCAGAAACAGACACATTTATAGAAATTCAAATATCATTGTATCCTATCCCCATAAATGCAAAAACAGAGGTCAAGTGCAGGTATAGGGTTTACAGTTTAAGCATCTTTTTAGTGTAATTGTGTTTGAAATTGTGGATCTGGTACTGATATCAACAATAAAATGGAAGAAATTAATATCCTAGTTATTACGTTTTTTTAATCCATAGACAGCTGTGAAAATCTTATATCCGTATGGTTTTTAAGTACAGTGTAAGAGAAAAGAGTCTCAAACAAAACTGGAGTCTACAATGCTGTAAGAAGGGCCGACAGCAACCAAACCAAAACGTGTACTTCAGAAGGAGCTGTTGATATTGCTTGTTTGCTCCAAGCTTGTATTGAAATTAGGATTTAACAAAAGAATAAAAAAACCCCATCCATTAATGTATTTTTGGTTGTGTTTTGTTTGAAAGAATTTACTTTGAAGAAAAAGCAAAGCCTCATGACTTGGGAAGTAACGGAGGATGGCATACCCCTCCACTAATCTCAGTGCAGAAGAAGCACATACCTTTGCTGTTTAACCCAACGTGTTACCAGATTTAATTGCTCTTCAGACAACACACATTTGATTGCTTCCAGAGTTATGGCTGACCTTGGAAGGTGTCCAGCTGCAGTACTTGAGTTTATCAGAGTGTCAAAATACTTCAGCAAAGGGAGATTTCTTCCTTTAAGGCAGCTAACAGCTAAAGGGATGAAAGAAAAAGTCATTGGCTGAGCACCAATGACCCAGAAAAGTATCTTTCACTATTTAAGACTTCTTAAGTTTTAGACTTACTTTGCTGATACCCACCAAATGCCTCTGTCAAAATTCTTACTAAATCTTTTGTGAGGTTGAGTCATATCAGATGCTTTGTTAATTACTCCAAATGAAGTTTGTTCAAAACTGAAGGCAGAGGGTTCATGATGGTATTTTACCATTGACAGGTAATGGATAAATCTCGGGGGGGGTGGGGTCTTTAAAACATACAGTTTTTCAAGTGAAAATACAGAAAATATGACATCTGCTGCTAAGACTACAAATTTTGTAATTTTGTAATTCAGATCCTGAATCACCGTTTTTCTCTCAGTTATTGCTTTTAAAACTTGAACAAAAGCCAATAAAATATGCAGAGAAAAAAAACCCACGCTGATCTTGTAAAATTCAGCAATGCCTCTATGGCTCCTTCCAACGGAAGGACAAAATGCTCCATGGCTTCAGTCTCTGACATCACCAATATCACTGAATTTTGTGTTTGCAAATGCAAACAAAAACATTGAGAGGAAGATGAAATTATAAAGACTATTTTGCATTTATCTGGGATATTTAAAATCATCAGTAGTTTTTATACACCTTAGATTTCAGAAACTGATTTTAATTAATCTAACTAGAATATTGCTTTATGACTCAAAAGACTAAGCTTGAGTAATTAATACACATAACAGTAAGGACTGGACTTTCAAACTAGTGGGTTGACCTTTGCTCGTCTACTGCACATAATTTATCAGCAGAAATAAAAGAGTTTCAGCACTGCGTTAGGAACAGCTTTATACCAGACCTTAAGACCACTGCTTAACCCAACACCTCACCAACAGTAAGAAAAGCAGTGGTTGTGAGTTAGCTATCTCCCTTTCTGCCTCTTAGGCCATGTCCTTAACATACAACAAAAAAAGGGGGAAAAAAAAGCTCTACAGCTTTTCTTATCTTCAAGTTGGAATATTAAACATAAGCTTCAAACCCACACAGACAATTCTCATTTGATAAATCCCAAATTCCTAAGTACTGAAATGACTAGGCTAACATCAATTAAAATCCTGTAAGAATGGACCCAATTATCAAGTTCTTATGTTTAAGATACTTCAGAGCTTCTTCATTACAGAGAATTCCCCTAGGAGAGTTTACTGCATAAGTTGCTGCAGCATCATACTGACCACTTGAAAGTAATTCACTGAAACTAGGAAAGAGGAAGAACAAAAAAAATACAGAACATGATACCTGTTATATAAACACTAAATAAATACACATGTACATACATAAAATGGTTGGCTGATGGTATAATGATCTTGTCCAGAAGCCCAAACACTGAGAATACACAGCTTTAAAATATACATATTAAACCTAGTATAACTTCATCACACCATTTTCCAGTATGAACCAGCAATTTTGTTTCCACACGTCCAGTTACATCTCTTCTGCCTCACTACCTACTGCTTCTGACAGCATCCATAATGTAAACTTTGAGAAACCTAGGAGGGATTTATCTGCAGGCAACTGCAAAGAGAGATGAACTATATTTTAATACATACCTTGTAAAAGATTGTGATTTGGGAAGGAGTAATCTAATTAACCAATGGCCAGAAACAGGAGAGAGTTATTTCTGTGTAACAATTACACAGCAAGCTATATGAGATGAGTTGATGAACTAATTCCTATCTTAGTATCAAGAGATTATATTAGCAATGAGATCAAGGCACCTAGAAACAGACAGTTGCATTTCTGGGATTTTCAAAAGCATCTAATGTCCAATTTCCTCCAGGCATCTGGACACTTTTGAAAAACCCTCAAATTATACATTTTCATCTGTACAGCTGCACAGAAATGTATTTAAGATTAGCTTGTTGGTTTTCACAACACATAGAACAGCTGGTCTCTTCATTTTCAGTCCCTTTAGAAAAAGGGCCAAAGAAGAACCTTTGAAAATGGATCAACAATTGACTCAATGTGCATGGCTGCAACGCCAGCACATTTTACAAACACCAAAAGGGTGACAAAAAGAATGTGTCCTGGAAGGACTGCCTTCAATATGATGCAAACTGCAAATGCAGAGCACAATAACCATATTCTTTTTACCTTTCAAAATATTCAAGTGAATCTTCAGCCATTTTACTAGGGACATCAAGAGCTAAAATATAAAACATGGCAGTGTAGGGTAACCACATTACTATCTCAACAAGCAAATCAGAGTTAAAAGTGTTAAAGCATTTAAAAATAAAAAACAACAAACAACAAAACAAACAACCATGCACTTTATCAACTGATACATTTATATGAAAACCTATTTTTTTTTTTAAACTCAGAATATTTTTTTTTTTTTTTAAAGAACTGAAACAATGTCCTTAAGCAGACGGTTGTTTAGGAAACACCTTTTACAGCATCAGTTAAACTCAGTTTTCCCGCCAGTGCCCTCAAAAGTTACCAGACAGAAAAAAAAGATACTGTCTTAAAAACCAAACTCTTAGTCCACTATTGCTGACTGTGTAGTCTCATACTTTCATTCTCGATTGTTTTGACATTTCATTTTTAATGACTTCACCGCTTTCGTTTTTATTTTTCATGATCTGAGAGGGGAGATCTTGCAGGATGACAATCTTGTCCAATTTTGCCCAGGCAGAAATAGCATTTGCAACTAAAAAAATTCTAGCATATCTGTGAATAGTTAGAGGGGAAGATGTATGTGATCAGCACAGTTAACCAAATCGAGAAATCTTTATCATAGTATGAACAGTATGTATGTTAATAATTGATCAGTGTATGGAACCTCAATCCGTAAGACAAAAAAGGAAGTCTACGTGACATACAGAATACATCTAAATTAAAAATATTTGCAGATGTAGACTTGAACCTGAGCTTCAGCTTTTCTCTCTTTGCTTCAGCTCTATCTTGTAAGGCCAGTAAGTGCAGGAGTTCTTGTTCTAACTTAGTCTTTTTCTGCCAAGGGATATACTTTTTTCCCCTTTCCCACACCCATCTGTATTACTGAGTGAGATGTTTAGAAAGAGAATCCAAGTTGAGTGATTCTTCCACACTCAGGCCTGTGGGAGAAGTAAATGCCTTTCATGAGCTCCCAGCTGTGGGCAGTCAAGCTGGCTGGTAACAGTAACACAGACTGCACCTCCCCTCATGGGTAGTTTCCCACAACAGCAAAGACCTTCTGAATACATTATTCTTCAAGCCTGGAGACTAAACCTCGCTATTTCTACTGGGTCACTGCTGTTCTGCATTCCAGCAAATGGATCTGCATTTTGCTGATGCATTGCACTATTCTGGGTGGCTTATGTTTTGGTTTTGTTTTCATATAATTTTTTTTAAAAAATATTTAATCTAGAAGAAACACTCATACCAGCAGAATATTCCATTTACCTGGGATTGGCTTAAGAGGATGTGCTGTTTTCTCTGAGGTGCCAAAGGTTTCCAAGGGTTCCTTTCTTACATTATAAATTTCTGATATGTTTTTAATTTTGCAGAATTCTTCTGAATAGCTTTTATTCTGGAGGGTAAAAAAAAAACAAAACAAAACAAAAAAACCACACAAAAACCCCCCAAAACATAAAACTGTTACCTTGTTCTCTTTATGCATCAGGTTGCAAGGACATTAGTACCAAAAGTTGTTGAACTAGGCTTGCTGCCACACTGTTCTGCTGTTCTCAGTAAAGCCTGTCCCCCCAATATGCCATATTATTCTACTTCAGATTGCATATGGCAAGATAACTGGCTCTCTTGAGAATCCTACTACGTACATGCAACTACATAAACAAAATTCCTCAATATAAGACAGTAAATGAGAAAAATTCACTCACTTTTCTGTATTTCTCAACCTCAGACAGTGCACAGCCTCACTCTGTGACAGCCTCATTTTGAGGCTATACTGTTTTTACAGCTGGAGAGAATCTGTCTGTGTTTAACTTCCAAGCCTGATCCTCCAGTTTTTCTGCAAGCAAAGCCTTTGCTGATTACACCTCAAGTTTGACTGCACAAAAATCAGCACCAGCATGTGAAAAGCACAAATCTAACAACACATTAGCAAGGTTTT
Organism: Pelecanoides urinatrix; assembly: GCA_013400755.1. Taxonomy (NCBI): domain Eukaryota; kingdom Metazoa; phylum Chordata; class Aves; order Procellariiformes; family Procellariidae; genus Pelecanoides; species Pelecanoides urinatrix. The sequence goes on along the minus strand of VZTQ01010268.1, from coordinate 63,811 downwards.
ATGCAATCATTGGCAGCTTCCATATAAAAATAAAACAAGAATTGAAACATTTAAAAAATATAACTCAGAGAAACCAGCTACAACTGAATTATTCATGTCCTAATTAAACCTACATATTTTGCTCTGAACTTTATTACAGATAACTTACTTGTGTTCAAGCTCCATTGCTCTTTTCCTATAGTATAATAGAGTTGTGGACTCAGATTCCAGAGCTTTTAATCTCCCATGAAGAAAAAATGCATTTCTTTGGCCATTCTTCATTCTGGCAATAAACACCTCATATTCCTGTTTGATTGAAGTCAGGATATTCGCGTATGTACTAATGTACTCTATTATCTGTGAATGTATTTTTTGACACGATATTTATCTGGAGAGAATGAACAGAAAACACTTTCTGGAACTTTCTAATAAGCATGACAGGTTTAAAATAAAATGAATAGACAAAATAGTACTCCTTAGAGCAAGCTCCATAGCGCTGCTCTAATAAAATAAAAAACAGCCCCAAAAGCAAGTAACATTGTTCAAGACGATGAAAACAACAGAAAAACTTTACATTGTGAAAGACAGCCTCCAAATTTACCTTCAGATTTGATAATCACAAGCATTATTAAAAACTAAGGCAATCAGCACTTATTTGGACAGCTCCATGTAATAAAAGATATTTTCTCTAGATGGGCACTAAATGTCCTTAGCACTTACAGGTGTGGAAAACCAAAGGAGCAAGCACTGTGCATTTTAATATCTTAAAACAGCAGTCCAACTCAACATTTAAAAGCAGACCCAGTAAGCCTTATTCCTATCCATCTCGAAAACTAAGAATCTTTATTTATTCTTGGCATCTCCCATCTCAGTCAGTGTCTGAAAAAGGCAAACACAATCAGGCAGGCAGGAGTCCTTCAGGAACTTCAGAAACAACTTTTTAGCCAAACTGAAGAGCCGTTAATACTAATACAGGGCATACAGGGTATATGTCATGGACATATTTAGTTATGCAGATTTTCTCCTGTTTTAGGACAGTTTTATAAGGTTTTATCATTTCAAAGCTGCCATAAAGAAGAAAAGTGGTTATCAAGCATGAACCCTACTGTAACTTCTGTTAGTATGAATTCATCGTAGTGGCTTCTATGCAACTGCAGTGTATACAAAGGCACAAAAAACAGCTGAAAATATACCAATCCTTGATTTCTGTAACTACACCAGCAGGTCACAATCGGTCTGTTTATACCCTTTTTCCCCAGAAGACAAAGAAGCAGCAAACCACTTTTTCCTTATTAACTATTGTTCATTGCTCATTTACCTGAAAAATGTTACCTTGTCAAATGCATTACTGTATATAATATAACACTCCTCAGATGGTCCTTGCTCCGCACAACCCATTTTCTCAGTTTCTGTTATTATACATGTTCGTACACCCTCCAGAAATCTCCTGTTCTTCCCAAAAAGGGCGGGAGGGAAGACAGAATGTTTCTCTGCTTCCATGCAATGTTTGGCATAGCAACCTAGCACCTTTCTTACACAAAGTCTAAACCTCTTTCCTCTTTTGTTCAACAACTGCCTCAGATCAAAACCTAGGAGTTGAAATTGTTAAAATAGCATCAGCTGACACTCACGTATTCAAGCAAGTCTTCATTCTGTTTTAACCCTTCCCATATTCAATTCATAAGCATAAAACCACCTAACAAGTAACTTCCAAATTAATGTGACTCTCAGTGCTCCTCTATTCCTAACTTACCTATGGGTTTTCCAATTCTAGTAATATTTGCCCTGCAAACCCAAACAAATCTGTCACAGATCTTAGGGAATCTGCAGAAGGCAAGGTGGCTGTAGGACATTTTAAAACTGCCTCCACAGGGCTAGACCGAGGCGAGGACACCGATTTCTGGCATTTCACGCTGCAGCGCAGACCTGTGGAGACACAGCTACCTGAAAAACCCGCAATCCCACGGGCAACAGGCAACAGCCACGGCCAGAAACAGCTACAACGTGCATACCGCTCCTCTGCGAAGCCAACCCCGCCCGAGCAGCGCCCGCGCAGCCGCTCTCGGCCCTGAGGCAGGTTGAGGAACCCTCCCCCTTACAGCCGGCGACCGTTGACGGCTGCAGCAGCGCTCGGCGAGCCGCGGTGCACTATGGGACCTGCAGTTCTCCCTCCCCGGCGCGCCCGCCCCCGACTACGACTCCCATGGCGCCCCTCGGGCGGGACTACGGCTCCCAGCAGGCCGCAGTGCGGCTGGCGGCGGCAGGGTGCGCCGGGAGTCGTAGTCCCGCCGCGACTCCCGCCCCTTCTCCGGCGCGGGTGGAAACCCCGTGCGGGCGGGCGCGGCGGTCTTTCAGGGAGCCGCCATTCCGCGAGCAGGTAGCGGGTGAGCGCTCGCTCCGCGGCCGCACGCGTGGCCGTCTTCCCCCCGCCCGTCACCACCTCTCCCCCGCAGGTCCCGGCCTCGCTATGCAGATCTTCGTGAAGACCCTCACGGGGAAAACCATCACCCTCGAGGTGAGCCGCCGCGGCGGGCCAGGGGAGGCGGGAGCGGTGCCCGGGGAGGGTTTCCCCTGCGGAGGCGCGCCCGGCAAGGCCTCGCCACATCCCGGACCCGTGCGGCGGCAGGGCCGCGCCCGGCCTCCTCGGGCTTTCCCCGTGTCCTGCAGCGCGGCGGCCGCCGGGCCGGGCCGGGCGGTGCCTTCTGGTGGATGCAGGGAGAAACGCGGGCCTTGCCGCTGGCCGGCGCGTTTGCGCCCGGGCCTGGCCGGCGCTGGCTGCCCCGTGGGGGACTGAAATGGCTGTGACAGCGTAGGTGGTGTGTCTGAAGCTCCTCGTGGTTCTTCTGCTTTTCCGGGCAAATGAAAAGGCAGAGTGCGTTTTGACTCCGTTGTTTCGTTTCATAACAGGTTGAGCCTTCTGATACTATAGAAAATGTAAAAGCCAAGATCCAGGATAAGGAAGGTAAGTTCAAGATGCACTTTATTATTCTCTTCTGTTGGATTGATGCGTATCTTAGGCAGATGTGATTGTCTGCAGCAACCTATTATTTTATTATAGAACGTCATAGTTCACATTTCTCATTTAATCTTGATTTATGTCACCATCAGGCATTCCTCCTGATCAGCAGCGACTGATTTTTGCTGGTAAGCAGCTAGAAGATGGACGCACGCTGTCTGACTACAATATTCAAAAAGTGAGTAGGAAAGGCTGAACAGTGTTGCAGTATCAAGTAGCTGGCACTATCGGTAAATCAAGTAAATCAGTTGATTAGGGCTGGGTAGTGCTTCTGACTGGGCAAGTGCTGATGCTAGGACTACAACTGGCAGTTGCTGCAACCTAGTCTGTAGTTTCAGGTCAGAAGAAACAGCTTCCACTTCCAGTGCTTCCCTTCTGTCAGCTCTCTGGTGAGCTGCTTTAGGCGAGTAATGTGAAAAATCCTGCCCCCTCTGCCAGATCAACCTGACAGCAAGGCCAGTGAGTGCCACTAGCCAGGAGAAGCAACAAATAGCTGTCAGTTTGGCTTAGTTACATCATGAAACTATCCCATAATTGCAGTTAGAAGTGAGGAATATAGTCACAACAGATTATACAGTAACTTAACCTTCTGGGTTTGGAATGAGCAGCCCACTGTTCTCTGGAGCCTACTCATAGAGAAAGCATTTTGAGTCTTGTTTCGTGTGCTTTACAAATAGGAATCAACTCTTCACCTTGTGCTGAGACTTCGTGGTGGTGCTAAGAAAAGAAAGAAGAAGTCTTACACTACTCCCAAGAAGAACAAGCACAAGAGAAAGAAGGTTAAGCTTGCAGTGCTTAAGTACTACAAGGTATGTACAATTAACTCTAGGAGAAACTTGATGAAAACTTAGCTCTCACCAGGAAGGAGAAGCCTGTAACTAGTCTGCATGTAGCCTGGCATCTTTAAAGTCCTTCTATTTGCAAATATCCCACCTGCTAAATAGAAGAGAAACTGACTGTTGCAATTGGGCACTTTGGAAGTTTGCTTCAAGAATTTTGATGTAGTAACTATCACGAAAACTACTTTGCCAAAGAAGAATACTCAAAATTATCATCGGTGCTAAAAGGTGGCGAGTATGTATGAGATGTGGGCTTTTTGCCTTCCCAGGTGGACGAGAACGGCAAGATCAGTCGTCTGCGCCGGGAGTGCCCCTCTGAGGAGTGTGGAGCTGGAGTCTTCATGGCTAGTCACTTCGACAGACACTACTGTGGCAAGTGCTGTCTGACGTACTGCTTCAATAAACCAGAAGACAAGTAAATGTACTAGACAATAAAAATCTGAAGTTCTGTACGGTTTAAGGATTTATTTTTGCTTCCTGTAGCACTGTATTTCTTCTCTGCTGATAAGAAAGAAAAATCTGAAAATTTGGATGCTGACTGCAAACTAGGATGAAATACTTCAGACTCCAGAACTGAAGCAGCAACTTCGTGGTTAGTTACGTCTCCTTCAAAGGAGATAATTGGTAGCAATGGCTAAGAAAAAAGAACTCACCAACACTCTAGCTAACCTTAGAAGCAGTCTCTTTAAACATGAGATGAGTAGACAGTACAGTAGTTCTAATCTGGGAAAATAGGAGATCAAGAGGTCCGAAATCACATCTACAATTGGGTTAATGCCAGAGCAAAGGGTAGTAGAGTCCTGCTAACAAAATGCAGACTACATACTGAAAAATTGTACAGCAGCACTGAGGGGGAGAAAGAAGATGGCTCAGCTATTTTGGAGCCAATAGATAGTCATCAGAAGTATTTATACCGTGATGGTTTTAGACATTTGAAGTGCTTGCAATTTTTGTAGTTTATCCCATGTTCTAATGAGGTAAGCTAGTTGCTTGACAAGATTTAAAAGCAGAACATTGTTATATAAACATCAGATATAAAGAAGCTCACATGCATCTCTGAAAGTTCATTTAATGATACAAGTTGAAGGCCAGCCAAGAATAATACGTGTCCTTTAGTGTCAATGTATTCAAATGTATTTTAAAATCCTGGATCCCAGGAAGTTGTCTGTTGAACTTCTTTTTCTTCGTAACAGATAATTTCATCTCCAATATTGAATTCTATGTACTTGTCCAAACTCAATCCACAATCCATACCTGTTTTTATTACCTGGACATCATCTTTATGATGCCTCAGTGATGATAGAGATCCTGCAAAGAGAAAGTGCGTCAAAGAAAGAGAGCCCACTAACATCACAGCATAGAAGTGTTTTGGTTTGCCCTTCCTACAGAATTTATGTTTCACCTTGTAGCTACAAAATGAAAGCAAGAAAACATACGGATTGTGAGCACTTGCAGCTAATGAAAGTCAGACATCAGTCCTTTTCAGCAGGTAAATCCTGTGATGCTACTGCTTTCCTACCAGAGTTGGTAGTTAGAAAATGGTCTGGATAATGGTACAGTGACATTTTGCAGCTTTTCTCCAGTTGGAGCAACTCCATCCTAAATAGCATATGGGGATGCTCTATGATCAGATGCGTACATTTTGCACTAACTTCACAGGGAACTAGCAGCATCTAATACTGCATGCAAGCCATCACACTTACCTCTCCAAATAACATCCCTGTTACGGATTAACTTAAATTTCATTTTTTTGTCTAGCAGCCCCTTCTGTACTCTGCATCCAGCTACGGGAATTTTGTTTTTTCCTACTGTTACAGAGAAGACATTGAGAACAGAAGCTTCCCCTAAAAGAAAAAAGTTGTATGAAGTACATGAGAATAACAAACTGGCAATAAGTAGAAGCAAGCTACACTCTTCCATTTACTAAGCTTTGTAACAAAACAGGAAAGCAGCTACAGAGGAATATAAAATATTTGATAAAATAAGAACACTTCATTGGAGAATAAACTTCAGGCCACATGATGAAGCAAAAATTTAACAGTCAATGAAAACTCACCTATTGTATTCTCCACCACAGATGGGGGTAGTCTGCTATTTAGCTCATCTTTCAAGTCTTCAATAAGTTTGTAGATGATATTGTGAAGTTTAATTTTTATTCCCTTTTTAGCAGCCAGCTGTTTAATACTTTCATTGGCTTTCACACTGAATCCAAATACAACACCTGATAAATAAAACAATTGGCAAGTGATGACTACAAGAGATCACTCTTTAAACAGTAAAGTGAAAGTGTCTGCTGTTAATATTGAACTTGCAGAACAGATTACGATTAGCGGTCAGCAAAACAAGAAACAGCATTTTATCACTGCTTCCCTTTTAAGGAGGGACCATTTACTTCTCCCACTGTTGCACATCGATTGCTACTCACCTTGTATCAAAACAAATGGCTCAAAAAAGCCCTCATAGAAAGCTCCCTGATGACAGAACTGGAGGTATCAAAGCAGAAACTAATGCTTACACACAGCTCACCAGAGCTTATGCAAAGGGACAAGGATCTCCCATTTTTGGGCTGGAAAACCAGCTTGGTTGTCCAAATTAAGCTGGAAGTGAACTCTAAATCATTCTCATCCATTGTGGACTATGGCAGGTCCAGTGACCCCACACCCTCTACAGCAGGTGAAAATTACAGGGTACGAACAGGAACAGCTACTGACACAGTCTTTCCAATTACCTCCCTGAGCAAAAGGAAATTCTGTTGTAACCTACTTTTCTAGCTTTGCCGTGTTTGAGCATCACAAAGCAACCTGAGTGAAGAGTCAAAGAGTTTAACCTTAACAATTCAACTACTGACAACAGCTCGTCAAGAGTCCTTCCATTTTCATGAGATCTCTAGCCTTCCCTGCCTGCACTACTGTTTGATGTTGAAGGAAACATTTTTAAGATACATGTAAGTTTACCTTATTGGTGCTACTAGTTATTATTCAGAAAACAAAACCAGAATGAGACCTACCCATTTCAATAAAGAGTTTGTACTAACTGTAAATTGATTTTTAAATGCACACTCACCATTAAATGCTTCAGCAAGACTTATATCAGTTTCGCTGATGTCTCCCATTCCAAAATGAATGATATCCAATTTACATTCATCGTCAGCATCATAGCTGTCCAGAATGTTCAGAATAGCTTCAACAGATCCGTCCACATCACCTGCATGTAAAAATGGTAGTGCTGCTGACTTTGTATACATCAAAGAAACACTGAGTTTAACTAAGGGACTGACAACTCCACACTACGCAACATGAAGTCTTTTGACACCTATCATTCTTACTATATTTGCAGTAGTATGTTAAACCACATCTAACAAGTCTATTAATTCCAAAAATGAACTGAATAAATACAATAGGACCAGAGGCTCCACATCTGCTGTCATTTTCAGGTCAAGTTTGTACAGTTTTTCAGTTACCATTGTCACTGCTTATATATCATAGAATCATAGAATCACTAAAGTTGGAAAAGACCTCTAAGATCATCAAGTCCAACTGTCAACTCGACACCACCATGCCCACTAAACCATGTCCCTAAATGTGAAGTCAAACCAAGTTCCTCCTGTCTCACTTTAACTAATACATAATTGTTCTTATCCTCCATTTTGCTGATGCAGTACTGCTGCTCATATAGCTTGTATTTTTTTTTTCCTAACGTACATTTTTTTAAGAAGGGGGGGGGGGCACTTGTATGGGTTTTACTCAGGAATCCCTGGGTAAAGGAGTTGGGCTCAAATTCTCTGTTGCTCTGGCCCTGCTGGAAGCACATCCTTCTGACCACTGGATGTTTTCTGATGTCCCTCCCCTTACTGAGAGAAGTTCAATAATCTGTTCAGTTTTAAACGGATCAAACTTCTGGTAACAGAAATTTTGTTAATAGTTTAGAGCTATGCTTCAGACTGAGCATTTGAGAAGCACAAAACCAATGGAGCAGTAAACAGAATAAGACAGCACCTTTAACAATTACCGATAGCACATTTTTGTCCATCTCTGTTCTCTCTTTAGGCTTTGAAAACATCAGATGTTTATTGGCCTTGTACAGCACCGCCTTCCTCTGTCTCCAGCTAAGATGGGCTAGCTTCTGTTGCTTCTTCTCATATTCCATCCTGTGTTCCTTTTGCTTTGCTTCAATAACTTCCACATCCCTTTTCATCCTCTCCTGTTGTTCAACATAGGTTCTCCAAGCCACAACTTCATGCGCCCTTTGCTGAGCAGGAAGAGACAGAAACATTGCCTTGCAAAGCACTGCACCAGAAAACTCCACAGTTTCATCCTTTTGCATCTTCTCTACAGGCTCACTCATTTTCTTTCACATTTAACAACAAATTTTGCTGCAAGGATGGCAGAGTGAGCACAATGAGCACTCCCTGGGCTACAACATGACTCAAGGCCTATTTTTATGGTACCTCTGCATTGCAGAAGAGAATTTTTGTTCATTCTTTCATGTAGTATTCATCCAGCTCTCACAACACCTATTTCAAGCTATACTTTATGCATATTCTTTTGTCAGAAACTAGCTCTCTCATTCTAAAATTAAAACACTAATACCATTAAGTACTGGATTGTTCCCCAGGTAGGGTGATAGTGTGATCATATGAAAGAGAAGAGTCTTCTGTGCCTTTAGAAAGGGAACACGTTAGAACATATCCCAGATTACCCCAGCAGAAGCCATTCAGGACTGCAGTCACTGCAAACAAAGCATGGAAGAAGGCAGGATGACCATGAGAAGCAAAAGCATGAACCAAAGGTGACTCATCTTTGATTCCAGAGGCAGCCTGCTTTCCTTATGTGATTGTAAAGCAGGTTAATCTGAATGCATGGAGATAAGGAGAGGACAGTCCAGCAGGGGAGAGGTGGGGGCACTGGAAAATAAAGAGGCAATATGCAAATCCTCATTCCTCTTACAGAACACCTAGCTCAGGTCCCTTAATACCTATGCTCAGCCTTCGTCTTTCATCAGATTATCCAGGTTATTTAGAATAAAAACTATCACTTATTTTTTACTCAACTCCTTCCCATCCACCTTACTGCAGTATAAGTTTTCCATACAACAGTTCTTTCTGTACCTCAGATTCTACTTCAAGGATTTCGTCTCCTGCCGAAGGGACTTCCTTCCAGCCCATGATTTCCACTGGGATGCCTGGAGAGGCTGTATCTACAGCTTTGCCATTCTCGTCAAACATGAAACGCACTTTTGCCCAGGTCTTCCCCGCAACCAGAACACAGCCTTTTCTTAGAGTTCCTCTTTGGATGATGGCTGTGGTGACCGGACTAGTGAAGAGCCGAGGAGAAAAATAACAGACAAAATTAAAGTGACTCTTCTCCCTGTTTTCACGGTTAGCGTAGGTAAGCAAACACAAAACAGAACGTGCTTGTGATCAATCACAGGCAGAATATTCTTGTGACATATGTTATTAGAGTGCTAATAAAATTTTCAAATTACTTGCAAAAAGCCCAAAACCTGTACTGTACTCTTGTAATTTCTGCAAATCAATACAAAATTTGGCATTTGTGAAATCAGCAACAGACTAATTTTACACATTAAGTGACCCCCCACCAAAAAAAAAAAAAAAATCCAAACCCTAACAACTTTCTAGAATTCAGTTCATTTTTAAAGAGGGCAGAACACACCTTGTTTACAAAGAACCTGCAAAAGCACGAAGACATTTAAAAGAGTAAAATGTCATGTTACACACAATTCACATTAAATTGTGTATGTATTATGACCATTTACTTCATCATTCATACTTTTTAATGACATTTTTAAAAATATAGCTGTTCTAGCATTTTAAACTATTTCCTGTGCTTACAGGATTTCATTTCAGTCATATGATGAATTTTGCCCTTTCAGTTCATAACTTCTTTTTATGGCTCTCATGCTGTAGAACAACATTTCAATGCATTACAAATACTGCAAAGAAACTGTTACAGTTTTATCTAACAACAACAACAAAAAGTTCAATGTTAAACATAAATATTGAGTTACAAACCTCCTGAACAGCATCTCTGCATTGTTACAAATTGCTTCATTAAAATTGTAAAGGCAGCAGATTGCTTACCCTTTCCCTTTGTCTTTGCGAGACTCAATTATGGTCCCCTCTACCAGACCTGTGGAATCCGCCTTCAATTCTAACATCTCTGCTAAAGCAACGGTTGCTTCTGCTAAAACCATGAGGTTTTCACCCTGCATAAAACCATACACATAAAAAATATAAAGAATAAAGGAAATGCCAAGTGCCCAATTAAAGTAAGATCAGAAGTTGAAATCTTAGTGCCAAATTCCCCCATTTGATTCAGAACTTCTAACAATGCGATACAGTCCAACAGCACAAATCCCTTTGCCTTCAAGGCAAGATGGCACTGAAGTGATGAACTATTAAGACTGCCGTACTGCCTGTCCAGAGGGCACAAAACATTAGGAAGGACAGTTTCCTTGCTTCTCTGTTCACAGCATCCAGGTTACAAATGCAGAAAAAGACCTTGCAATATTCTGCTACAACTAGATTAGGAATGCAAATTAAAAAAACCCAAAAAAAAACTATCAACCCCTCCCCCCGCCCCCCCCCCCAAAAAAAAAACCACAAACAAACACACACCTAAACAGCCAAATTGAAACTTGATGACACCTACCAAACAGTCAAGACTCCATGACATCAAAGAGACAAAACTGTTGGTCTGTTTTCTTTTTTTTCCCCTTTGTTCCAATTACATTTTGTTTTTGAGAACAGATACAACGAGCTAGCTGTCAATCAGCAGATCCAGATCTACAGGAATTAGGGCAACAACATGTGCTACAGAGGTGAATGGAGAAGTCATTTTTATGTATTTCTATTTTTAAATGCAAGGGCATGACTTCAAAAGGTCTTGAACTTGCCTGAAATCTTAGAAAATGACTCGGGATGCATTTATAAAGACAGCAATAAGCCTACAATACTGCTGCATCAGTTTGGACAAAGCTGCTTTGGACACCACAAAACTAAAAGTAAGTATTAAAGTTCAGTTAAAAACTGAACTGAAATCTATCAGCTGTTTGCAAGGATAAGATGGTAGATCTTGTAAGACCACTACAAAAGTATGTTCCTGTGATTAGGCATGTGTTATGAAAATATTTATTTACCCTTTTTGAATTTCTCCCCTCATGCATAGCATTACCACCAACCTTGATTTTGCACTCATTTCATACAATAAGCAAATACATGAGGAAACAGCAATTAGGATGAACTTGAAAAATATCCACTGAATTTCCAGAAGAAAAATGAGATATTATTGCTCAATGAAGGGCTGAGCCTCAAAATATGATAGGAGTATGTTTCAAATAATTCTGGAGAGAGCCAGCAGCACTTAGCTCATGGTAAGATGTCAAATACCAGGAAGATAAAATAAAAATGCAGCTGTATGCACACATTAGACATACATGAACACTATCATTTTTTCCATCAAAACTTTACCTTGAGTGCAGAAATATTTACAGCTTGAACATCGCCTCCAAACTCTTCACAGACCACGTCGTGAGCCAGCAATTCCTTCTTTACTCTTTCAGGATCAGCTTCAGGTTTGTCGCATTTATTAATAGCGAGGATAAGAGGAACTAAAAAGAGGACAAACTCACTCATTAGTGACCTAACCAAAACTTGCTGCTACTAGCACAACTGCAATAAAAGGTTAGAGCAGGTTACGACCACTTAGAACAAATCATCTCTCTCGATGCCTATTCCCTGAGCAGCCATTGAGATCTGAGCTACCATGAGTAAGCTGGAGGAGTTATCCTAGTAGGGAAGGGAAAAAAACCCCAACAATAAACCCCACGCTCACACCCTATGAGCGCTTTTCTTGCAAACCTGCAAGTTCTGCAAAAGTATTAGTATTTTAATATCTTTATGTATTACTGCAATATTCAGTATATTTTCAAACACCTTCCCAGGGGAGAAGGAACGGGACTATGACTGTTACTTCCCAAGTTCTGTAGATTCCAATTCAAGGAGTTTCTTTTGAGAGGTGAATAAACGTTTGCAAAACATTCATTATTTGCGCTGCATAGTAACGCACATCTTGTACATTAACTTTGTGCACTGACCTTGCCTCTCACTTCAAAATGTAATATTAACAAGTTAAACACCATACCTCCTGCATTTTTAGCATGTTGAATGGATTCTACAGTTTGTTGCATCACTCCATCTTCTGCCGCTACAACCAGTATGACGATGTCAGTAACATGGGTACCTCTTGCTCGCATGGCTGAAAAAGCTGCATGTCCAGGAGTATCAAGAAAAGTTATCTTTTCCCCAGAAGGCAAATGCACTGTGAACAAATGTATACGTTGCATTTTAAAATCAGCATTTCACATAGCTTTATTTGACCTACTGCAAATCAAGCATCACTCCTTTGAGAACTTTTTTAATAATAATGACATGTTTTAGGCAGACAGGTAACTGTTGGCATGGAGGTCAAAGGTGCTTTTAATTCCTCAGGAAAGAAAAAGTGTCCTGGGATCTCTCATAATCCCAGAGAGTCTGCATATAATTTCTACTGCACAGATAATCCACTTCAAAGTTCCATCCACATATTTATGACAGTTATCACAAGTTACAATTTCCTTTTTCACTGCTTACGTATAAACTCTTTATGTTACAACATTTTTCACCAATGAACTGGCAGCAAGTCAGCCCATTATACAAGATGGAGAGTAAACTGTTTTATACACATGCACGTACACTTGAATCATACCAAGAAAAGCACCAATGTGTTGTGTAATGCCTCCTGCTTCCATTGATGCCACTTGAGTTTTTCGTAGACTGTCAAGTAAGGTTGTTTTCCCATGATCAACGTGGCCCAATATAGTAACAACCGGGGGCCGTGGGGTTAGTACTGCTGGGTCCGCAGGAGGCCTACAATTAAAACAAAAACGTGTTTTGTAAATACCAAAAAAGTTCACTGAATGACACGCATGCCCGCTGTGGCTAACGAAGAGCCATTTACCAGAACTCAGTGAAGAAGAGGTGAGCCTAACTTCTCCCCACTGTGGTCACAAATCCTAGCTACACCACACAGCTAGCCCTCTTAGTACTCAGTCTTACTGCTGCATCAATTAATACAGCAATTCAGTATAACAAAGAAGAATTGGCTTTTCTTCAGAAAACGGCATAGAAAAAACTCACCTAAAACAAATCAAATCTGAGTACCAGTTTTATGGCCAAAAAAATCAAAATAGTGAACTTCACCTTTTAAATATTATCAGATTGTGACAATATCAGGTATTATCAACATACCATCAGAACAAAGAAAGTATATGAAAAACACCTGCAGAAACAAATAGGATAAAAAGCGCCAAAAAGAACAGTTCACAACTTACCTTTTCACAGCATCTGTGTTTTCTCTTTCTTTTTCCTCTTTCAGTTTTGCTGATTTATACTTCATTCCTGATTTTTTAACAATTAGCTTGATATGGTCTTCATATAAGATGGAATCTGGTTCTAGTGAATCAAGGTCAGTGTCTGTGTATAGCAGTGCTTCATAAATATGATCTGTAGAAAAGATAAAGACATTTAACAATTACATCCACAGAAACGTGGGACAAAAAAAACCCCGCTTCATACAGTTTAAGACTTTTTCATTACTAGTTTATATCGTGCCAAAAAGTTTCATTCACAAAGCATTTTTCCTTTAATTAGATTTATCTAAAAGTTCCTGTTAGCAGCATACTTGCAGAGAAGAACTTGATTTGGAAAGATTTACTGAACATGACTGCCTCATTAGATGCTACAATCTTATTTTTCACTCAGATTTTCATAGCTTACTTTTCCATTAACCCCTAAGAAGAAAACAACTGAAACTCATCTAAACCAAATAGCAAAGAAGTGATTCAGGGAGGAAGGAAATTTGATAAATCTGTTCATATGCCACTTTCTTTGGTAGTAGAAATACAGAACATACTGCAGTAGTCAAAAATTGTTACATGCTGACTTAAGTACCATTACAAATCTATCCCAGAAATGTACAGCAAGACATTACAGACTTTTCTGCTTCTCTCTTCATTGCTGAGAGGGAATTTTGCCAGAAAAAGTATCCAGCTGGATAAAAAGAGATTGGAGATTGGTATTATACAGGTATGGAATTATTTCAAATGTCAATAATCAAAACATGCTAATAACCCCCCTAAAACATCATTGAAAACTGGTTAAGCTGAGCCACTATAGAATCAGGAATTGTTCATGGAGTTAAAAGAACAAGCCTGCTTCTGTAACCCAGTTATTAGGGCAGTCACCTAAAGAGGGGAGTGTTTCCAGACAAGTCCTGCCTGCTCCCAGTTCATCAAATGACTGTTTTAATAAAATACTTATTGCTCCTGAATCCAAGATTCCTGCTCCCAGGGCTGGATTACAGGCTGAAGCTCTTTTGCACCTTCCCTCTTTAGCCATGAATTCTTTACTCACAGGGGTCCAGCTTCGACAAGCCAAGGCGCAATGTTTTACCTTCCAGGATAATTTAGCATTTACGAAACCGTCATAAAGAGCAGCCTCCACGGACCTGAAGCCTTTCTGCTGGAGACAGAAGAGAGTCCTGGCTTCTTCACATTAAAGTGTCTTGCCTGGTAATTTGGATGGCCCAACTTTTTTTCTCTCTAGTCTGCCATTGTGTCAACCAACATTTTCTTTGGTATGAGTACAATCTACCTTGCTAAGGGAGGAATTAGCAACCACTAACTAATGCCATCGCAGACATCTTTTCCTTTATCACTCATGAAAGCAGCGTGATAGATTTTAACTGTTGTATTTCATTCGATCTCAAACAACAGAGCAGGCTCTCACCTATGTCTTTACCCATAGCTCGCGCAAGTTCCTCAATAGTCATCTTCTGCCTTATCTCCACTTCACCTTTTGTCAGTGGTATCTTCTTTTTCTTCTTTTTTGTCTCCTACATGGAATTAGACACGTATATAGGAACACATAGCTGGCATACACTAAGAAATAATAAAAACAATATTAAAAAGACAATGGTCTCAAGTGATATGATGTAAACACATCTTTTTTACTACAATACTAATGAATTACAATAAATGAATGACTTAACACATCATACTGAATATTTAAAATGTATAGCATACTACACTTAATCTTTTTTCATTTTTAATTTTTCAAAACAGGGGAAAAAAAATTGAACAGAATAATTTTTGGGTTTTTTTGTAATAATTTCCTCCTGCCTTGCAAGATTCATGATGCTGCTGGTGTAAGCACTTCAAGTCAATATTTGAGAGGGAGTCACAATACAGTCATACATGAAGTACATTTTGTCTCATAAATGTATAACAACTTCTCTGTATTCATTAATAAAGCTCTTTTTTTTTTTGCAATGAAAATGCTCAAACTGAGCTCTTGTACTTTGAAATTTCACATAAAACCAGGGATTATTGGATTTTGTCAATTACCTCCTTTGTAGCTAGACGCCTGCGTTGCAATAAGGCAATACTGATTAATTTGTCTTTTTGCCAGAACTGCGGATGCAGAAGAAGGGACCACAGAGGATGCGCAGATGACTGCACAGGCTTCCATTGTGCTCTGTAAACTTTTCTGTAGGAGAGAGTACGCAGCTGCCGGCAAGCACCATGTAACTGAACCAGATTTTCAAACTTTAGTATCAACCCTCGATTCATTTCTTCACTGAAAAGACAAAAGGACACATTGAAATCAGTCTCAAAGCTGAAAGATACTCTTTCCTATGATAATACGGACAGGAACACAAGGCACAAAAGTTATGTTTCAAAACAGGCTTTTTAATTCTGAAGAAGTTGAACTACTTAGTAACTGTTCCAGTTTTTCAGTTTCCTTAGGTGCTTCACCTTTCTCCACTATCCCATTGCAGACACACAGATGTACTAATATCTCCACCGCTTACAAATCTTTCACCTATCTCCACTGATCTTTAATATAAACTACTAAAATCCCCATTTCAGGTTCTTTGATGCTACCTAGAAGAAAAGGGGACATTTGCACGCCTCGTGCTATACTGATAAGAGTTATCCGGGTGCAGCCCACCTCTCTAAGCCAGTAAAACATATTTGCAAAATGCCGCTTACGTGAGCATATACCACCACTAAAAGACTGTAGCACTGTAGTAATACCAGTGTTGTCACATGGGCAGAGACGTCCTTTGAGGCTAAGCCCTGGCTTAGCAATTAAGCTTTCCAAGATGCTTCTGTCAGATCATCCCACATCTTGTTTTAACCATCTTAACTTTGGTTTGAGTCATTTTGCTAACTATCCTGTACAACAATCTCCTATTTGAACTTCCCTTCTTGTTCAGAGTTGCCTATTTTGTCCTTCTGCTCAGCGATGCCATGCTCTACACCCTCTCAGTCTTCTCTCAAAGGCTTTGTACCATCTTCCACGCAGCTCCAAATGAGTGAAATGCTATCAGTTCCTCTCAGAATGACTGCGGTCCCTTTAAAAACTCTCTTGTATCCGGATACCTGCAGGAAGTGAGCAGGTGACAAACTAACCAACCAAAAACAACTACTTTCCCCCCCCGCCCCCAAAGAGAGTTTTAAAGGGGCAGAATAGGTAAAACCGAGGAACCCCCAGGAGCTGCCACAAGACGCTGCATACACAGAAAACTAACATAAGGTCAAGGCGAGACTGGACAAGCTCACAGAGGAGAAATCCACGCGAGGCTGCTAACTGCAAAGAAACCACTCCTGGCTCTCGGCGTCCGTGGGTCACCAGCGCCCGAGACAGGGGCACCCCTCTAGATCGTACTCCTCTTGTACTCATCGTTTTGGCTAGCACTGCAGAGAACCCATCAGCCTACACAGGCCTTTAGTTTAACAAGCCGCGTTCACCCCCGCGGGGCAAGAACACGAACAAGCTGCCTCAGAAACAGCCTCACCCTGCTGCGAGCGGGACTACACCGCAACGACCGCCAACCTCCCGAGACGTGCCAGCTGCAGCCCTCCCCGCGGCCGCGGCCCCCCATACCCTTCCCCCGCTGTCCCCCGCCCCGGGACAGCGCTGGCCGTAGATGTCCCGCCCTGGCCCGGCCCGGCCGGCCCCCCGCCCTGACAGGCCCGCTGAGGGCAGCCCCCCGCGCGCTACTAACGCCCGCGCCCCCTCCCCTCTTCGCCCTCCGTGCCTGAAGCCGGGCGAGACGCTCACTACGCAGGCGCCGGGTGGCGCGAGGGCACCGCGCCGGCGCAGTGGCGGCCGCCGCCGGCGCGCGCCCCAGCGGCCGGCTCCCTGGGCGGGGGCGGAGCCTCCTCTCACAGGAGGCGGGAGAGCCCCTCACCGGATGGAGGTCCTTGGTGGTCGTGCCGGCCTCGCCCGCGGCGTTTTCTGAACTGTGTTACCCTCATCCTACGGTTTTGGATTTTTTTTTTTCAAATGTGTATATATATGAGAGAAGGGGTTAAAGGAATTTTAAACTTAGGGTTCTCCTGCCTACCAGGAGATAGTAACTTCTCTTTGCAATGTCCTCCCACCCACCTCCAATCGAAAGCTTTAACATGGCTGATTTTTTTAAAGTTCTCTCTAATTTGGCATCTCTGAAATAATATCACTTAGTAGACTAGCGAAAAAGAAAAAGTAAGAGGAAGCTCTGTAAGTGGTTTTTGAAAATCCTTGATGTTCCCTTGTTAATGCCGTTTGTAAAATCCAGAGAGAATCCCAAGTGACATCCTATGACATCCTTCAGCTTGGGACAGCACTGCTTCTATGGCGATCTCCATCAGGCGGCTGCAAATTGTGTGTTATGAGTAATAACTGTAATTTCCTTTATGTATGTTGGACCTGCGTATTTCACACGCTTTGCCCATAATGTGGGACTTGTGGTAGTTCACACAGGTGGTTCTCCACGTGCTTGCAATAGGCGATAGCTATGTGTTTTACTGCCCTCAGTATCTCGCTACTGCAAGTATTTGCTCATTTATGATGCCGAGTATTGACAAAAAAACCCATGTCTTGTATTTCAAAAGCACCATCTGCTGATGAATGTGCTGGGTACTAATTGATACCTTAAAACGTACAGAGCCTTCGAGGGTTTCTCCAAAGGTAAAATAGGAAAAATAAACTCAAAAATAAACCATAGTAAAAAAGCTTAAATATCAAAGGGCATTGAACGCAGTCTCTGTTCCTGCGCGGGGAGACAAATCAGGCTGAAAGACGGCGCAAGCACACGGACACCACAGGGCTGCCAGCCTGTGTGCTGCAGGCCACGCGTCCTTCACTTTTCAGAATTGACCTGAAAAACGTTTTATTTGAAAGATAAATTTAGCATGCAAAACAGTCACCAAGAGTTTCCTGCAAATCTGCTTTTTGAGTTGATCTTCCACTGGATGCTGCTTGGAAATTTTTCTTTGCAGCACTGTAAGGCTCTGGGAATTAGCGTGGCATCATATTTTATCCACGTCTCTTAACCACAGATACATACTGTTTTAATATAAAGCTTTATTATAGGTTGCCTGTTTTTCTGAAGGACAAACTGGAAATAAATAATTTCTGATGTCATAGGTCAGGACGATGGTGTGGGTTGTAGAAATATTTTCCGCTTAACTGTGTGGCTGTTAATATTTGTCCCCTAGTTGCAATTCTTGATTATTATTGGTTGCCTTTAAAAAAACCCATTTGATTAGGCAGTTCTTGTTTTCAGTGTGCATAATTAACTAAATAGTTTACCTTGGTTTGATTTTTCTAGCTTTGAATTTTTAAATTCCTTATTTAGCAGCAACATTTTCAGCAAAACTGTACATAGGCAACAAGCTAGCATGTGAAATTACAGTAAGCACATATATGAAGAATTTGATTAGTAGATATTTGAGACAAATACCTGTTTTGAAACCAGTATTTGAACCAAATACACACTGGACGTGAAAACCTGGTGTGTGTCAAAGCAATGTATTGTTCTAATGTCACTATCTGACAAGGAAAGAGGTTGTTTTAAGAAACGCGAAATATATTGAACTGTGCGGGAGGGGAGGCACAGCCAGGTCGTTGTGCCCCAAGGGCACAGCCAGCTCTGGTGGCAGCCGCGTCACTGGACCACGGCACTGTGGAGGCGGGAAGGCGCCTCAGCAGACCGCCTTAACCCCTGGCTCAGGCAGGGTCAGGGGAGCCGGCTGCTCCCGCCGGGTGTCGAGTACCTCCACAGATGAGACTGCACAGCCTCTACGGGCACCCTGTTCCAGCGCCTGCTTCCGACGCAAGGGCCTCGGCAACCCGCTCCGAACCGCCTCTGGGCAGGGCAGCCGCCATTTTAAGGCCACCCGGCGGAAAGGCGGTGGCGGTGCTGCCCGCCCCTCCGCCTGGCCCCGGCCGGGCGGCACGGCAATGGCGGCGGAGCTGCGGGAGGCGCTGGCAGAGCGGCTGCGGGACTTGGGCATCGCCACGGTCACCGCCGAGCACCCCGAGGTAGGGGCCGCTGAGCAAGACTGCAGCAAACGCGGAGTCGTTCCCCTTCCACGTTTCTGTCCCCCAAAGCCCCGTTTCCCCTCCAGTTCCCCGGCACTTTCGGGAACTATGGCCCATCCACTTCTTCACCGTGAAGTCAATGGCATCCAAGATGCTTTCCAAACTTTTTCTCATTCCTAGTTAAAAGTGCATGCACCACGTCGTTTCAGCCTGTCTGTGGTGGAGCTGCAAAAAGGAAAGCTGTCGTGGCTGCCTTTTTGCATTTTTAAATTGTAATAATCTTGCTGTATACATGAGACAAATGATTCGGAAAGTGTGCAGGAGCAGTATTTTATTTGTGTTCTTTTAAAATCTCTTCATAAAAGGGTACAGTTTTTAGGCTGAGTATAACATTCAGTATTTCCTAAGTCTTTAATACAAGATAACCTGTCAGTATGCAACTTCAAGTCTAGTGGGATATAGAGCCTCATGCTACACTGATGATATTTTCCAGGTGTTCACCATTGAAGAAATGATGCCCTATGTCCAACACATGCAAGGAGGTCACAGTAAAAACCTTTTTCTTAAAGACAAAAAGAAGAAAGGGTTCTGGCTGGTGTCAGTTCTGCACAACAGGCAAATCAATTTAAATGATCTTGCTAAGAAACTGGGTGTGGGAAGTGGAAACCTAAGATTTGCTGATGAAAATGCCATGCTGGAAAAGCTAAAAGTGGGCCAGGGCTGTGTGACACCACTAGCCCTCTTCTGTGACCAGGGAGAAGTGAAGTTTGTGCTGGATGCTGGCTTTCTGGAAGGTGGCCACGAAAAGGTGTATTTTCATCCAATGACAAATTCTGCAACCATGGGGTTAAGCCCCGATGACTTTTTGAAGTTTGTGAGATCAACAGGTCATGATCCCATCATCATACATTTTGATGAAGACATTGAGTAGATGAAGTTAACTTTTCTATTACTAGGCATAGATTTTGTACAGCAAAACTGGTGAAAGTGTCATTACAAATAAAATTTGGAAAAACAGGCTTACTCCTCTATTTTTTCAATTGTGTAAGTTTATATTGTATAATCTGGTGAGAAAAAATACTGTCTTCGGGTTATTAGTTTATCAGAATATTCTTAAAAAGACAGGACATGTTTGCAGTCTACCACAAACTAATCAGTAAGTAGAGAAAGTGTTATTTAAATAATGTTATACTGTTTATTAATAAAATGGATAAAACTGGAAATTTCTGTGTGTGGAACTGGCCTTGAAGGTTTAAACTTATCATCATTAGGAAACAGCAAATTAACTTCAAAGTTCTAAAATATTTGTCTACACACAAAGGACAGAGATGTCTAAATTGTGTACCTGTACCCATTTATCCCCTACTACACATTGCTTTATTATTTTTACCTAGAAAAAAAACAACTTAGCTACGCTACAGAAAATGCATTTGATTGTCTACGTTTTTAGTTGCATTTTCACTTTCACAGTATCCTCCCCTTGGGAAATAATTAAGTCTTCTGGTAATCACTGTGTGAAGACAGATGCATGCCTCTCCCATGGCAGAACATGTGGAGCCATCGGACAGCAGGCAGAAGAGCTCCAAGGAACAACGTTACCGCGGGTTCCTAACCAGGTGTAGTATGTCCTGGTGACTCCCAGGAGGAAAGTTAATACAACCTGGAACTGCACCAGCTTTTGTGCGCCATTTCTACGGGTGACGAACCCATGCAGGCCGTGCATCTTCTCTGCTCCACTGTGCCTTAACCAGCACCCACAGGAATGGAAAGAATGGTACCACAAGAAGCTGTACTGGAGCTTCCCCCCTCAGGAGAAGGGGACTGCAGTACAAACATCCAGGTGTTCAAGAGGTTGAGGGGAGGCTGATTTGGCTTTCAATAGGTGATACATATTTAGTATAGAAAAGTACTATCGCAAGAACAAGACCAGTACATTCTCACCATTACATTTCTTATCTAATTCTTTCTCCTCCTCTCTCCTGCCTAAATGAATAAAACCCCCTTCAAGCAGATTTTGTGATTGATGAGAGAAGCAGCAGAAACTCCATGGAGTCCAGTAAACATACTGTGGCAATGAGCACCCACACAAAACCCAAAGACAGGGGAGTAGTGAAAGCAAGGGACAAGATCTGAAGACGATGGGGAAACGGGTTTTGAACACAGCCTAATGAAAATGTCATGTACAAACCATGCCTAGAGGCAAGCAATAGCGTCAACACAAGTTGAAGCAGAATGGAAATAAATACAGAAGCATGAAGAAAAAACACAAAAGGACTTGCGATCTTGGATGACTATTTGCTACTGCATCATGCTAAAGGATGCAACACGAACAGTGATAAAGGGAAACATTTCAAAAGAAACACAAGGCAAAAATCAGCCAATTTGACTCAGTTTCATTCTAGATGGCCAAGACAGCTCTATGAGCTGAGAACATCATAAACATTTGTGTTGGATTGTTTTTTTCCCCCCTGTAAGAAAGCACAATCTTTAATTCTACAAAATAAACAACTACCATGAAGTGAGTAAGAAAGAACATCATCTAGTGCAAGGCAAGTTACTTCACAAACATCCTTACCATGGTTTCCTTCACTTCTGAAGGATCTGGCGCCTGTTCTCAGAAATGTGAACTTAACGACAAGAGTACTTGTTGTTAAATAAAAGACTGAAAGGAACATCTGGTGTTTGGGAATTTTGGGTTGATTAATGAACTCTGGATTGACAAACGTTACTAAATTAGCTAGATATTAAGGCACAGTCTTACGTGTCTTAAGAAGTGAAATTTATCTTACCCTCTGCCTGCCACTCACCGTCCCTCCCCCTTAAGGTTTCTTCTTTGTGGTACCCCCAAATCCTTTATCGCTTAAAATATTAAATTTGACTTGTCAAGGTTTTTAAATCCAGAAAGCTTTAAATGTGATAAATTGTTTTAAAGACATGTGCACTACAGCAGTTTACTGTGCTTCATGAATCTTAAAATCTGTACCACCTAAATTTAACTACCTTTGTCCTCAGAAGAGATTCCGAGACTTGGCTCAGCAAAAATAACGACCAAGCAAAATCAAAACTTCAAATACTACATTTGGCAAATCTAGAATGATTTCTTTTTGCATTTACTTATGAAATTAGTGTCTTTTTTTTTTTTTAAATAATATCAAAATAGCATATAGTTAAAAGCTACACAGGTCTACACAAATAAACACCACGAAACAAACTACACACTGTCCAGAAAAATTCTGCTACACTTTTATCAATTTCCCTCCGGAAGAAATACTCACTGAACACATCACCAACTGACCACAACGCCATTACTTAACACCAATATCTTTCCAGTAACATCAGTTTCCAGAAAAAGTGTGTATAAATGTACACACAAAATAAGAATAAAAATTATTTGGTTTGGCCTTTTAATAACATCATTAATAAACGTATACAATGGCAAACATTAAAAAAATCAATATGTAAAGGAAATTACAGTTTTAAATAAGAGCTTTTAAAGTTTTGTTTCACACCTAGGTACATTCCTTTAAGGCAGTTTTATTAATATCAAAGCATTATTTACATATACATTATCATCTAACTCTAAAAATCATACATGAGCTCCTTTGTTGAGGCTGCATCATGTCTCAGAAAAAGTTTAGAAACAATACGTGTTGGGAATGTTACTAAATCATCAGCAGAATATCAAAAAAGTAAATAAAAATTATACATTGTATAGTACTACAACCTCTTTTGTAATCTTGAACTAGCAGTGACAGATTTGGCAACTCTTGCAGTAAAAAGCTGTGTACTCTCAATGTACACTATCCAGCAGCCGCTATGTTCTTCCCCTGGGAGTTTGTGTTTCAGAAAATGTGAAGTGGCTCCTAAATTAAATTTATGGGTTTTTTAATTTTAATTTTAAGAGCAGAGACTGGAAAGATTAAGAAAGGAAAAAGAAAATAATTCAAAAATTGTGAGCACAGATAACCTCCTAACTGCTCTTTCCCTCTGAAAGTCCTTTGCAAAAGAAGGTGCTAGGAGAAGTAGATTCTGATCTCTTAAATGCAAACGTATCCCCAGTGCTGCTTTTGGTTAATTCAGCTAATACAACCCAAAATCCTACTCTGGCCTCTGTACCAATGCAGACGAAGTGGGTTGAAACCTGCTTACAGTGGCACAGACGGGCACTAGCCAGGACTCTGGCCACGAATCTAACCTGTGCTAGACTGACCTGGCAGGATGAGCTCTGCCCCTGAGCTCCTGCCGATTCTCTCATACAAGGAAACTTTGCTTAGATTTTTGGATGATGGGGGGGTTCATTTGTAATACACATTATCAGTTAAATAGTAATTGCAAAGTTCGTGGCTACACCCTGCCTGTGATTGCACAGATGCTTTAAGGTGGTATAATAATATGCAAAAAGCAAGTGTAGAAGTTGTGATGGGTAATCTTGGACAATTTAATGAACACAGAGAAGAGCGGAGGTAATAAATGGAACATCAGGAGATGCCCGTGTGACAAAAACACGCGTGGTGAGGGCAGGTTGTGTGTGCCCAGCAATGCTCCTTGCCGAGAAGCGTGTGCCCTGCAGTCACGGCAATACGCCACTCCTGCCTAATTCCCAGGGTCTCGGAGAATCTACCTAAACACACACAGCTGCTCGGATTCTGTGAATACACACAACATTTGGCACTACAGTTTAAATCTGTTAATTCAAGACACAAACGTTCTTCTAAAAATAGTGACACTACTAAATGGTTAGGGTTTAATAGTTTGAAATGCATCAGTTCTCTGTTGTCAAAGAGAGCTAGCAGAGTCCAGTCACAATCAGACCTCGAAATGAGCTTGAAAATAATTTAGAACCAGAGATATTTTCCTAATATTTATGGTATTTAAATTCTCTTTCATAACAGCTATGCCTTTAGTAAGGGCTACCGGCATTCCAGATTTCGTATCTTTGCCTAGGAAATTCTGTAAAGGCAACTTTTCCTCCAGCCTCTATGGCTCTGCCCATACTGCAGTACAGGAATGGCTTGAGGCCAAATTCTTATTGCCCAGAGTACTTTTCTACTAGAGCATGTCAGGGCTCTGTCTGTCTCACTTGGTATTGGGGGAGAAACTCAGCTATGCCCTGAGTTTTGAGTGCGTACAGGAACAGACAAATTGCCTGGTACCCCCAAATTACAGCTATTCAGGGCCTGACACACCACACCTATTCTAGCCACTGCCATCCATCCCACCTGCCCCTCTGGTGACATCTCGTAGCTGTCACTGCACAGCTTGGAATGCCCTGAATCCTTCTCAAAAACGTCATAATATCAGTTACAACGTGGGAAATTATTCCAAATGCAACTGAGCTCGGGCTGCCTACAAAACCATTGTGGAGTGGGAAGCTCTCTGGACTTCAGATCGCTCCTGGATTGCTAATCTATGTTGATACTCTGCAAAAATCACCATGCTTCCACTGAAATGAGTGAAAATCTTGACACTGAGAAATAAGGGACCAGAAATGGATGCTAGTGTGAGTTGGTAATCAAAATAAACCAATGATTTTAATGAAATACCAGAAATGTTTTCAGAGGAAGAATGGAAGTTCTATGTGGTGGAGAGCTGCAAAATTGGTCCTATTTTCACTTAAGAAAAAAAACAAAAAATGCTTAAAATCTTTGTGAAAACAATCCCAGGCTGAACCAAGTATTTATACTGTAAAACCAAAATATTCTGTTTAGAGCTAGATCTTTTAGCACATTTTATCATAAAAAGTATTTCAGAAGGAAGTAACTTTAAGGAAAAAAAAAAAAAACAAAAAAATTTCCCCGTCTAAAGCTTATTGATCTTTCCTCTTTTTTCCCCTTTTTGACAAAATTTCAGTAAAATAAAAAAATGTCTTGCCAGTATGCTTTTGAATCTGTTGAACTGCATTCTTTTTCCAGTGAAAAAATGATTCTGTTCCAACTGTCCCTGGCAGCGTGAGACTTTATAAATCACAAAACCTGTAAGCCTCAAGAAACAAGTTGCTATTAAGCTGACGAAGCTGCAGTGGCTCTACCACACAGCCGAAGCAGCAGCGATATCCATCTGCAGGGAGTCTGCAACCCTAGTTTTGCAAATATGCTATGTTTACCTTTACTTATGTGAATGGAGATCGCTGCAGGTGAAGTTATGTACGTGCCTGTTGGAAGATGGGACACTAGGAGGTTACACAGTTAACTTAACCCTTTAGAACAGGAATATGAATGTGCTGATTGATTTGTAATAAAATGTAATGATGATAACTCATTTTGGATCTGCTTGTAAGTTCATGTACACTTCCTCTGAGCTCTCTGCAAATGCTTTCAAGACAACAAATGTATGCAACCACTGAATGTACCAATAACATTTGTTGACTTTAATATAAATCAATAATGAACAAGATGTATCTTACTAATAAAAGATAACCTTAAGGGGAACTGATTGTAAAATGCATATGATATTATTTACATTTCTTTTTGCCATCAAGAAACCTCCTAAGCCACAACCAGCTCATGGCAAAAGACAAACAATAAAAAAAATCAGTCAATACACAAACATCATAAGACAGTCTTATCCTGGAAATGCCATTTGTTGAAAACAGCCTTATATTAAAATAAAAGTTACAGAAAAATCATACCTGACAATTTCCTGTCAGAAGCATCTGAATATATATATGCAGAATAACTTGGGAATGTGAAAAACACAAATGACAAACAATTTCTATATAATACGATTATCCCATGACTCCCACTTTTGTTAGTTATTGAACTTTTTTTCATGTATGTAAACAAATTTTTCTCTTGCAGTATGCAACAAAAATCAGCATAAACTTTTTAAAGAGCAAATTCATGCAGATTATGCTAACCAAATAAGGCAGTGAAGTGCCAGGAAGCTGTGAGGTTTTTGTATCTGTATATACAGTCAATTTCAACAAAATACTACAGCATTTATTTTAGATTTACAGAAGTAAATATAAACTGCTAGTTATGGGGTTTTTTGGCTAATTATTAGCAGAAGCTTAAGCAAATCAGTGGCTAATTTCATAAACAGAAGATGAAAGAAGTGGTTTTTTTTCCCTGGAGTAATTCTTGAGACCTTAAAATTCTTGGTCCTTAGGGAGATGAGAACTGTCCTTTATTCAGTAGATCTTAACAGTGCAATGTGCAATAATTCCTAAGACCATCTACAAATTTTCGGCAGTAGACTCCAGTAGAGCTCCTTGATTCAAGGAAGGAAGGAAGGTAGGTAGGTTTTTATTTCTTGCCTGCTCTAGTCACGAAGAATGTAAAAAATTCCCTTAATTTTTATTAATGATTCCTACAGTCGCTGTCTTGTTACTTCAGATATAAAGGCTTCATACTGAGATACTGAAGGACACTTTTCTCTCTGTGTTCAGTTGAAAGGTAGAAAGAGAAAAGAACATAAGAAAAGCTTAGAGTGTAGAAGTAAAAAATACAGAGTTAAGTCACTAACAGAACTAACAGCACTAATAGCATGCATCAAAGATGTTTTAATGAAGTCAAGAGAAGAACAGAATGCCAAAGACAAGCTTTATAAAAAGGCAGTTTCCTTGTAGTATAGAATACTTTGTATGTTTTGTTAAACTATTCTTTTAGATTTATCTGTCCCTTTCTAAGGACTGACTTCAATATCACTTCTTAATGTGATTTCTTTGAACTTTCTTCTTCAAGAGATTTGAAAGATAAAAATAAATGTAATTTTTACAGGCAAAAGGCTAAATGGGATGAAGTTCCCTGCCTACACAGGCAAAATAACTGCTGTAAAACAACCTGTTCTGGCTTAACTAATAAGCAAGATAGAAGCCAGTTAAGCAAGCAGTATTTACATCTGGTTAATGCAATGTGCACTTGTTCTTATATGTAATGCTGTTAGTTTGTTGTAAATGAAATTAATCTCATTTACATTTTGGGCAGGAAACTCACCACTTGGCCCACATCTCATGTAGTGGGTAATAGAATTAGGAGCTTTGTTGCTCCCTAGACCTGCTTTTTGAATTTCTGCTTTCTGGGATAGCTTCCACATCTGCAGAGAAAAGCATTTCATGTTATTCATTGTGTTTATCAGGACATGAAAAAAAACCCTCATGCATATAATACATTCTACTTATTAGTAGAGCAAAAGGATATATAACACTTCTTTTTGTTTTAGAGGAAAGGACAGAGGAGAGGGATAGAAGAAACTCACTGGAAGTGCCTACTCAACTACACTCATTAAAACTCATCTTAGCATTTAGAATAACCAGGTATTATTTTCAAAGCCACACTCTTAGACTTAACTTTCAGATACACTAACCCTAAATCTCTGCCAGTATAAAAGGAAAAAAAAAAAAAAATCAGATGTAATCAAGGCTGACTGAACCTAGCAGAGAACTTAACTCATCTTTGCATTTTCACCTGGTACACATTGACAGAAACGTTCGCATTCAATTCTGCAAAACAGAGAATTATCTTTGCATGCAACAGCTTGAACGTGCAAAACGCAGTATCTTAATTTACTATTCACTTAAAGCAAAGCATCAAGCAAACCTTTAACTGCAAGCAAATTATTGAGCCTGAACAAAAAAACCTTTTCTGGCTGGCAGCCACATATTTAGTGTTTATAATTACCATGCAAAGTCCTAACTTATCATTTTTAAAGGCAGCAGGGACCAAGGAATGAGCAAGTGCACCGTGTGTTTTACGGTCAGCCATTTGAATGGCCGAGGAGCAACAGTGATTGGGTCTAAAAGGAATTTCGCCGATCCTTCCACTATTTGAGCATAGACGAAAAGAGACATCCATGATGTTATTGTTAAAGCCTGAAGACCAAATGTGGAGGAAAAATAATCCTTCTGTGCATGAAAAAAATTGTTTTCTTTCATATATAATAAGCACATGTCGACAATTTATTTTTCAGAGACATTAAAAAATCTCTAGCAGCATGCTTTTGCTGCTGCAGCTGAACTCAATGGAGCAAAAACAGGAGCTTCAAAAAGTTATTATCCTCAGAACTGAAATGCAGTTCATTACAAATTTATAAAACAATGCAAAATAGTAGCTTGAGCTGGACAAGGTTAGTGTAGAACTCCCGTAGATCTGATACTAGTGTTCAAAGACACTAACACTCAGTTATTCTGAAGCCCTTTGTGTTTAAGAGAGAAGCTGTTTTAATACTGCTCCCCTCCACCCCAACGGAGTAAGGTAAAACACAGGCTAAAAAGGCATTAAATATCAGGCATAAATATTCAGATTTGGTTTGTATGTGAAAGCTTAGTGCTGTGAAAAGAAATGAAACAATGCAAACTGAAGTGCCTCATGGGCAGTGGCTGGAAAAAAATGTATCTTGTTGCCTTGATAGCAAGCTTTAACTTCAGTCTACAGGGGTAACCTTTAAAATTTCTCTTTAGACCTTGGCCTTGCTCATGATTACAATCGGGGTTCAATGGTCATGCTGGAGAGTTTGGAATAAACACATCTGGAGACAATACTGGTATTTTTTTGTAGCTGTGACAGTCTAAGGACCTAAGCAAGACAAGGCTGGGAAACGAGATAATAGCATGCCTGAAAGCTTATCCGATTTCTCGAACAATAGCAGTTGATCTAAAAAGCAGATACTACCTCTAGCTACAAGCCTTGTTCTGCTCCTAACAAGCAGACTCACTGCAAGACACAGCTTGCAATCAGTTAAGAAAAATACAGATACTGGTATAACAGTATGAGCTTGTAATAAGTACTCTCAGAGCTAAGATTTTCTCTATAATTCCTTAAATAACTTGCAAAATGTATTACGCATGCGTCACTTCAGATAACAGCACTGTTCAACTCCAAGCTAATTCAAACACATCTACAGATTAATGGAAATGAAGTCAAATGACATGACCCAAGATCAGAACACTAATCTCACTGTGTGAGAGTAAATGCGTGTGAAATTATATTTCAGATTTGGATTTGTTGTTGTTGTTTTTTTTTTGTTTGTTTTTTTTTTTTAAATGGTGAGACAATTCTAGAGGGAATACAGCGATAACTAACAGCATGCTGCGAACAACACTGAAGACAAGTGAGAAATTTATCAGCCCAGCAATAATGGATGCCTGCAGACATGGTAAAGGATGGCTGCTTTACATTTTGAAATGGTAATTTTACCCTCCACAGAATGTCTTTGAAACATGCAATCTTCTCCTCTCGTTCCTCTTCCCCACCTTGAAATGTAGCTGGAGCTCTGGAAAGGGCTATCTCTGCATTTACCAGTTCTTCTGTATGAAATGGAGACTTTATAGACTCATACATGGGATGTCTGCCACTTTTCCTTGAGGAACTGTGTATTTGCAGCACTTCTACCCCTCCCTAGTTAAACTCTAAGGAATTAAAGTTCTACCCACTCAGCAGTACCAGGACTGCCACAAAACTGCTGGTAAAATAAATTCAATTGTAAAAATCAGAATATGACATGCATTGTTTTTAATATTTATTTTCAATTTTACATATTTTTCCTCTAGATATATTTTCATTCATTTTTTTAAACCGTATGTAATTTCGGCCTACAATAACTGTCAGTAACTATTTCCTCTTGCAAAAAAGTGCTAATGTCTAAGGCCTCATGTAAATGTAGTTTAAGTATGATACAATTTCAAACTCTGTTTATATTTACAATTAAGAAGTTTCAGGCAATTGCAGGGACAGTGGCATATTAAGTAATTACTTCTCTTTAGCTGGCCATCCGGAATTTAGTGAGTTATTGGCTTAAGCATTCCTATACGCCTATAATTTTGCAAGCAAACTTTTTCTTATTTTTCATTTATTTGACTGTGCTAATTTAACAGTTTTTCTGTTATTATGTTACACATCTTGTTTTCTATTATATTAGTGTTACTTCTATTAAGAAGAAAAAATGAATTTCCACTATAATCAATATAGGTTTTTATTACCATACATCACAAGGAGTCTCATGTAACTCTGTTATTTGACTCCTAATAAAACTGTACACTTCACCACATTTGTACACCAGACGTGGAAAGACAAAGCATACAAAAGGGAAAAGGTGGAAAGGGTCATTTTTTCATCACAAGTGCTGCATATCAAGTGACTATTTATTACCTCTTCATAAGGATGGTAATTTATGTCTAGGATCATGAATGGTCTTTGTGTTTATGAATGTTCAAATATTTTAATAAGTATGAACAGTGATTCATATTTATTGTGAAAGCTAAAGGCACTGAATTATTGGGCTACTACTTGTTCCTTGTGCAAAGTGCATTTATGCCAGGACATGGCATAAATGAAAAGGGCAAGACACTGAACTCTCTCTAAATGCTTCTTTTCGTTAGTACCTCATTTTTGAAAGAAGGGGGAAGAAAAAAGTGTTTTTACTCCAAATACACAATCAATGTGTTACTGATACATCTGAAAACATGAGCACAACTGAAAAGTATTGTCTTTGTATCGGAAAGTATGTTGTTCATGGTGCCATTTTTGGCAATGCAGCATGCAATTGGTTTAACATGCGTTCAGTAATGTACAGGAAAAAACCAAAATATTTGTAATGCGTGACAAAAATATAGCTTGTATTATAAAGACTTTTAAAAGCATGCAAAATATATACAGTGCAATTAATGTTTCATGCAAACTT
Organism: Pelecanoides urinatrix; assembly: GCA_013400755.1. Taxonomy (NCBI): domain Eukaryota; kingdom Metazoa; phylum Chordata; class Aves; order Procellariiformes; family Procellariidae; genus Pelecanoides; species Pelecanoides urinatrix. The sequence goes on along the minus strand of VZTQ01010268.1, from coordinate 32,928 downwards.
TGGTGAGATTACAATTTTACATTCAAACATGCTAGAGTACACAACTGAGCCCTATGCCATTGTTTTTAGAAAACAACCCCCTGCAGATCTAACAAGAAATTATTTTTTTCATTGTAGTGAATTTTTGTCTAAATCCAGTGAACATTGAGAACACCACCTATATGTCATATTAGACTATATATATATTTAATTACACAACTTCCTTATTATACACAACCATACTCATACCACACAGTTTTATTATCTTCAGAAACCAGTAGCAGGGATTCAGCCTCACTAGTGTTTACACCGGTGGAAGGAACAAATTCACTAGTTAGAACGGACCGTAGGTCACTATGATCAGGTTTCTGATTAGCAGAAGGCTGTTCTTGATTTTTCGGTACTGATCTAAATACTGACAGATTTGCCTGATCAGTTGTTTTTGATGTAGATCTTTGAGGCAATCCACTTATATTACTAACTAATTCAGTGTTAAGGGATAAAAATGGCTGAGCCACAGTAAATGATCCTGCGCTGTCATTACCAGATATACTGACTTTATCATTAAACACACTTGTGCTTAGCAAAGTTCTCTCACAAAAATTTGACCTTTCTGTCCTTGAAGTCTTAGGCACATCAGAGTTACATCCTAAATTACGTGGTTTAACTGTATTAGCTGCACCGCTTTGTGGAACACAATCTACTCTGTAAGCCACACAGTGAAAAAAATTAGAGGATAACTGGTGTGCTGAGTACTCACTAGAGGTTGATGGAACACTTCTGTCAGTGGTGGATGGTGCTGGATCAATTGATACAGGTTGCCTACTGTCCTTAGACAAAAAATCGTGAATGCTTGTCCTTCGAGTAGTTCCTTCCGCCGTGGAAATCACGCTGCTTGCACGAGGTAAGGTAGCATAAGGATTGCAATCTCTTGATTGTCGCTGTGATACAGTTGCTTGTATCTTTTCTTTAACTGACTTGGCCTTCCCTTGAGTGCCTGATGTAAATTTTATTGGAGAGCTAGTAAAGTAGGTATCTTCAGTTTTACGAAGGCTGGGCTTTACCAGCTGTTCTGGTTTAATGGATCGTCCACCTGAGAAATCAACTGTATGTTTTACACTTAATGATCTCACAATACCACAAACAGTAGACGACTGTTTTCTTAGCTTTTCCTTCCCTGTCAGCTCCGCAGACTCAGATAAGCTTTTCATGACTTCATCTAAAAGATTCTCTTCACTTGCAGATTTCATCTGTCAAAAATGTCAAACAACTTATAAATTTATAAATTGTAATTTTGACCTTTTCTTAAGCAATCTTTGTGGACATAAATGAAGAACAATTCTAAAAAGGTTTGGTTTTTTGGCTTAAATTTCTCAGATCTAAAAGCAGCATTAAACATTTACGGTACATACTCATGAGTTTTCTGTACTGCTTACAAGCAACTACTCTGAAAACTAGGTGTCAGACAGATCATAACTACCTGGAATTAGTCCCTGTAATTCTGATTAATGCAACAAATCAAACGATCAAAACTTCACATTCATCTTCTCACCCATTTGCCCTCTGCCATCACTCATCATAAGCAATTTCATATGGACTACTGTTTTAACTTATACTGATCGTCCAGAGCTAAAAGCGTAAATTCTCTATACACTCAAATAATGGACAAAAACATCAGAAAGTAATACAAAGCAGATAAGGTACCCTTGGTGCCTAAATCTGGACTGGACAGCTCCCAATTTTTTCTTTTTGGAGAAAAGATCTCATAGCTAGAAGAAAAAGTTCAGATGAATACTATTCACAGACTCAGTGGAGAAAGACTGCAGTCTTTTTCAAAATGGTAAAAGGGACAATTTGGAAAGAATTAAGCTAAAAGCATTAAGGAGATGCTCTGGCAGAAGACTGGAAAGAGACCTCGTGAGTACCCTTCCAACCTGAATGATTCTGTGATGCTACGAAAGGGATTCTGTAATTCATGAACAGCGCTGGAGTAGACTTGACGACTCAGGTGGTTTCTTTTATTTCTACTGCCAGACGACTATTGTCTAACGCTTAGAAACAAAAATCCTTGTCAGAGAGACCATAGGTGAGAGGTCATTTTAAGTATCTACAAAAAATCCAGAAACTCAAGTCTCAGACTACCCCAATCAATTCAGTTGTGAATGTATATTTTTCAATTTTCCATTGTGTCATTAAAAACAGATGGAGTCTGATCCTTACTCTTGATAGGCCCTGGTCACAGTAACTGGCTTGCTTTATCCTAGAGCACTTCTAGGTTTCGGACAGATCTACTCAAGAACTAGTGATGAAGAAACTGGAACACTAGCAGAGACAAGATGATTTTGGGCTTCTAACAAACTGTCACTGATTTAGAGAAACATTCTCTGTCTGATTCCTCTCAGATTTCGATGAGCTCCAAGGTCAGGTTTTTTGCCCAGTAGAGTGAAAAAGAAGAGACTGAAGCAGACAAGAGTCTCTCCTCAGGGAATGAAGTAAAGCATCTTCCTTCCTGTTGATGTAAGACAGAAATTACAACAGCTCTTACTGAAGACAAGTGCTGAACTGGAAGACGAAAAGTAAACGTACTTTGAATTTATGCCCTTCCATCTGAACTCTGTTGAGTGTACCATGCATCAGTACACTGGAAAATTTTGTGCAGTAGAGTTTGACCTTCTTACCCAATTCAGTAACTCAGAAAGGGTCAAGCTGCGAAATTTCAAATGATTTTGTGTGTACTACAGCAAGTACAGTTTATCAGAATACAGTCCACACTACTTCTTAATGCAGGTGTAACTAGTATCTCCACAAAGTTTTAAAGCAATTCCATTCACTAAGTCTTCTATTAATTCCGTGCCCATATACGGGATAATAACACAGTGAAAATATTTTTTTAAACTAACCTCACTTGAGGTACTCTTGTTGCTTTCTTCTAAGAACTGTTGCAGGGTAACAACTTCACTTCCAGGAGAAGCGGTTTTGATCTGTTTTCCACGACTATCCAGTATTTCAGGTGTTCTTTGCTGGAGCACAGGACTAGACCTTGTATGACCTTTCAGATACTGAATAGGACTGCTGCTGCTGCTAGACCAAGCCTCATGTTCATGTAGCAGACTAAATTCTCCGCTGCTGTGACTTTGCGGCCTGCTTTGATTGTTAACTGCACCTGCTTTTGGGGTAAACGGTATTAAGTATTCCATAAGAAAAATATATGAAAGCTGTTGTGTATATAGTATAGCCTTACTCAAATGTGGAACGTGATCAGATTCATAGAACAGAATAGAATCATAGAATCACTAAGGTTGGAAAAGACCTCTAAGGTCATCGAGTCCAACCATCAACCCAACACCCCCATGTCCACTAAACCATGTCCCTAAGCGCCTCATCTACACGTCTTTTAAATACCTCCAGGGATGGGGACTCCACCACTTCCCTGGGCAGCCTGTTCCAAGGCCTGACCACTCTTTCAGTAAAGAATTTTTTCCTAACGTCCAGCCTAAACCTCCCTTGGCGCAACTTGAGGCCATTTCCTCTCATCCTATCACTTGTTCCTTGGCAGAAGAGAACAACCCCCCCACCTCCCTTCAGGTAGTTGTAGAGCGCGATGAGGTCTCCCCGCAGCCTCCTCTTCTCCAGACTAAACAGTCCCAGTTCCCTCAGCCGCTCCTCATAAGACTTGTGCTCCAACAATTCAGTTAACAACAATTCTATTTAAAATACTAAAAAATCCAGTTGTCCTTTTTTACTCAAACCAAATGTATTATTAATACAATTGCACTCCCCTGACTTACCTCTTACAGCTCTTTAAACACGACATGATAGCTTCCTCTTATAATCTGGGCATCCACCTACATAATACTATATTTCAAGAGGCTAAAGATATGCCTCCACTTCTGTTCAGCATCACTGTGAGGCACACACTCTAATATACTATTAATGAGTTTTACATTAAATGATAGAAAGGATGGAATGGAAAGAAAATATTTTCTTCAACATAGTTCTTCAATAAGAACTATTTAGGAATGCTGCTTCTCCAACAGTTTCTGCCATTAATTCTAGTTTATTACAACTATGGCCTGAAGCAAGCACAGGGCATTAAATGCAAAATAAATTCCACAACACCAATTCTTTTTGTTTTTCAATGATTGTGAATCGCTTAAAAAATACTGATGAATAATCAAGTATTTCCTACTTCATGTTACTCCTAAGAAATGAGCTTAAGTTTGAAGAAAGATAAATTGCAGAAATTGCTAACGCTGTACAGAAACTGGGGCAAGAACTACCTCAAAGAATATTTTACAGAAGGGAGTAATCAAACAGACAGAAAATAAATAAAAATCTGTAGCTAGCATTCATCTCTACATTTCCAAACAAAGAGACAGCTTTTAATAAATGCAAGCCATGAATATTAAATGAAGTCTTGAGTTGGCAGCGTTCTAGTTTAGAAATTTAGAGAATATTGCTAAACCCAGGAACATTGCTAATCTTTTAAAAACAAAATATAAAAGTTTGCAGGATGGTATTACAGATACCATTTTGTCCAGTTTGTGTTGTACACTATACAGAGGAGTGCACACGTGGTAGGATGCTAGAAGAAAAAAATGGAGCAACTTCTCTGCTTAAAAATAAGTGATTTTAAAGTAATTTGGAGGGAATTCTTATTCTGTAACATCATTACTTGGGTTAGGTTTGGTTTAAAATAGTTTGCAACTTATATACTAATATCATCCTTTTAATATTTATTAAAAACGTAAGTTCTACTAATACTTGCATCCTTTCCTAATTTGGGGAATGAAGGCTATAAAATGCTTAAAGAAAAACATGCGTTGTGGGAATTTTTTTGGTTGTTCTTTTTTTAACCTATATAGATGACCTTGCAGAGAAAATAATGGAAATGAAGCATGTATGTAAATTCACCTACAGCATACCTTTGACTTCATGGAGTGAAGCATTGTTATTGCTATTGCTAGTGGATGTTCTGCCACTATCAAGGCTGGCTGGTCTGGAAGCTAAATGGAAAATTAGGAGACACCGTGATGAATAAAATTTTAGCAGATGGCACGGTACCTTTACATTCTGATCACAGAATGCTCAGAGGCAGGAATCATGCACTATTTCACAGGCTGAGCATGCCCATTGTCAACAAAGTGGTTTCTTACAGATCAGAAAGCGAAGGGATTTCCAGGCAGTCCAAGAGGACACTTTAGAAAAGGGCACTACAGGAATAGTAAGGTACAAGGGAAAGGAAAAGAGAAATAGAGTGTACATTTAGAATTGAAATTGACTGGTTAGTGGGAAACCAGGATTTTACAGATGAAAGGATGGGCATGCAGAAAGCTGCTCGTGATTAGGTCACTTACAACAGATTTGACAAGGAACCTTGCACATTGTTGAAATGCCACGAACAGGAGGAGCAAGAGCATCTGCACAGATAATGTCCTGTACTCCTATCCAATACAAGGGAAATGCACTGTTATTATCTTCAAAAATGTCTGTTGCGCATACTAATTTTAAGTATGTATAGAAGAATTAAAACTTCACTTCTAAATAATCTATGATAGCTTTCACTTCATAGCTTTGCTTGAAGGAACGTATAATGGTTTTATAAAATACAGCACATGACAAATTTAGGTTTCACTGAACAATAAACATTGGAAAATCAGGCCAGATTTGGATTTGGGTTTTTTAGGCTTGAAATTGTAATTTCTTTTATTTTACTATTAACTCCAAATAAATTTTTAAAAGGGAAAGTGTTTTGATCCTGTTCAGATGCACTTCATAGATACTTTCTACTAGAGATATAGAATATCTATCTGACATAGTAGTTAAGAAAGAAAAGAATAATCTGAAGAAATGATACTATACATTCAAGAGATATGCAAATCACAGAAAACATGCTCACTCATAACGATGCCATTCACTTTTTTTTGCAAACTTTGTTAACATTCACATAAAATATCCTTAATTCATTTAATTTAAAGTTCACATCTTACCATGAACTCTTGATCCTGTACTAGAATCATCACTAATACCTTGTGGACTTACGTCTTCAAAGGATGTAGTATCTATACACAGAGATATAAAAGAAGATGTAAAATAAAACAAAATGAAAATATTACTGAAATATTTATCATCTGTAAAACATACTAAAATATTTTTCAAACCAATCCATTTTTACTTCTGTAACATTCTGTAGGAAAAATCCTGAAATATTTTATAACTGCAGTTATTAAACCTATTCAGTATCTTAGCACTGCAACTCAATTATTCAGGTTGCTTTCTGCTGGAAAACTTAAAATATAAGTAAAACCAGTATTTATACAAAATTGCCGTTACACATAGTCACATCACGGTGCGAAAAGCTTCTACCTATACCTTTGTTATTTAGCAACTGCTTGGATCTGAAGCCTGTAGAAGAGTTGACAGTTGCAAAGTTGATAGCTGTAGTAGAGAAGGCCATAGCTCCCAATTCTTTCCTCCTTTTACCCGTAGATATATCATCAGGACCCTCCAGATGCTCAGAACTACCTGTCCATTGTCCTCCTGCTAGGACCATGGACTGCACCAGGTCATTCATGGCTGGGATGCAAATGAAAGCAAATGATCAGCATGGTCAATGTATTTGCTTCTGTTCTTATTTTGTATTGCAAAACGTTCGACAGTTTTCTAAGCATTAAAGCGTATTGAATACTGGAAGATATAAACAAGATCATTCATGTTATGACATGCAATCAGCTCAATGAATGAGAAGTGTTACAAGGCAAAGACTTCTTTCAGCTCAGTATGGTTCTTAATACTGATTTTATTCGGTATAATCGCCATGCTTGCGCTGCAATGATACGTAATATATATGTTAGAAGCTTTGATATACTGTTTGCAATGATAAAATGGAATGAATAAGGATAAAATGGGCAAAGGTGATAATACAATAAAATGTCAACAATGATACGGGATCCTTGTACAGTGCAGGTTACTGCAGGGATACTGTATTTTACATAGTAACAAATAAAAGGATCTGAAAAAGATGACATCTGATGATATTCACCTTTACTTCACAAAATAGAGAAAATTGTCCACCCCTTATTAAAAAATAAAATAAAATAAATCAATACAACATTTTGGCAACAACAACTCATGAATACTTGAAGAGTGACAGACCACCTACAGCGTTGCACTATTTTCTACGCTTTCTTTAAACAAAAAATTACAGTGATTTCTTAACAAAAGGCTTAAGAAATGTGTAATTTGGAACTATTTAGGTTAACACAGTGCACTGTAAATTTATATACACATAGAGACATGTGTATATAGACAACTATGTATACAAATATATGCAATCACAATGCACTGAATATATATATGTATGTGAGCGTGCTTGTGCATGTAAATGTGTGGGTACGTGTGTGCACGTGTGCACATATATAAAGTATTCAGTGCCAAGATTAAAAAAAAAAAAACAACAACAAAAAAAAACACAACAGGAAAAAGAAAAAGCTCCAGCTCCTTGTATTGTAGTAGGACTTGCACATTGCAAAGTAGGAGGAAAAATACAGCGCAGTCCAGGGAGAGGTTAGTGAAAAATTAGTAATGGAAGCCAGTGTAGCCATTTAAAAGAAGCTGAACTGTCATAAAGTCTTACACATGGAGCGACGGTAGAAGGCCTTCATTTTGTCTTTTTCCTTCGGTCTGTTCCTCAAAAAGGGCAGTCTTTTCAGTGCAACCACTTTTATGTCATAGCATGAGGAAAAACGGAAACAGGGAAATGAAAGAAAAAAAGGGAGAAGAACAGATGGAAGTTAAATGTTGAAACTAAGGACAGAAATGAATGTCTGAGTTTAAACTATGTATGCTATGCTAAAAACTATCATTCACATGCTTCTGTGTGATAATGAAATATGAAAACTACACTGAAATATGAAAACTACACTATGAAAACTTTAATATACTTAGAAATGCACCGAAAATAATGAAGTGTAATACAGTTTGAAAGTTCTAACTGCTAAGCTCTTGAAAAACTATATGTAACTTCTTTGCAGACGATTATAGAAATTGACGATTAAATAGTTTTTACTGTGAAAGATAACATTTCTTGAACATAAAGAAAAATGTGAAGCAAAAAAAGCTTAAAATGAAAGCAACTCTAAGTACAACTTCTACTTTAAAATATGTTCACATCTTTTTTTTTTTGAGATTAATAACTTTTGTAATGTTTTGCCCTGCATCTCTAGTAGGACACAGTCTTCATTTGTTACATTTTGTGCTCATTAGTAATTTTGGTCATCTGCTGCCTTGTAGAAAAATTACATGGACCTTATGTTCAATCTGCTGTTTGTGTGCAGTGACTTTAATATTTTACTGAAATAATCCACTTCAAATGTGTAATAAGAAAAATAAAATCAAGATTTGTTGGCTAGAATGCTACACACCAAATTTTTTAGCTGAAAAAATATCAAAGATTAAAAAAAAAAAAAGAAAAAGAAAATCCAAATTTGAGTGTTGCTGTAACATTCTGGGAGGGCTAAGAGAAAATTGAGATACATAATATCAGGAAGTAGAGTTAAAATTACACAGAGTATTAAAAGATGGAGGAGGGGGATTATCACAAGTTAATCTTATCCTTAGATTCAGCTACTCTGCATTAGTAACGAATTACTGGCAGACACCTGCATTTTGAAGCATCAGATAAATGTGTCAGCTGACTGCCAAGCATACAGGAGCCACATGCAAACAACTGGCACATAAAGATCCAGAAAGAAATGCATAATGAAATTACCAAAAGGTTCTTATTTATGCAGATATGAAAGCAGTGTAGTCCAGTCTATCAGCCCAAGATCTGCTTATTTTATCTCTCTGAAGTCACTTTTGGGACACATGCTTTGCAATTTGCCTTGGTTTTCTGCTTAACCAGCAGCTTGTTATACAGCAGTTTCTATTTTATACAGCAGTACATATATACATATGCATTTACAAGTGCACATGAACAACCTTGAAAGAGAAATCTCCCTCTCCATATTATTCTGTGTTTGCAGTTAGAGTAAGAGGTTTACAATGCAATACATTTTACAACTTCCAATGAGTGCATGATTGGCACAGCCACAAGTGTCAAAACCAAACACAACAGTTTTCACAGTTGCAGGTTATAACTCTATCTCGACTCTATAAACACCCTGCTATGTCAGGTCCTTATGATGTGAGGTGGGGAAGAACAGGGAGAAAAGAAAGGCACATGTGCTACCTATGTAAGATAAAAGTACACTAAGTACAATTTTGCCTCAAATTGTTTTGTTCATGCGCACAAAAAGATGTTAGGTAGACATGTTTTGGTAAGAAATGTTTTGGTAACAGAAAATGGAGCCCAAAATACTACTTTTACTTCCACTGTGATACGATGTGTCTGCTACTGATACTACTATTTAAAGATGACAGGGTTATTAACAGTCTTAATTCCTTGGGATGTTGTTGATAATCTAATCTAAAGTGGAAGCTAGCAAAAGCAATCTCTTTTTCTCCACAGAAGAAAAAAAGTTTCCACTTGCTTGCCTTGGGTTTTCTATGCAAAAGCTCAGAATGGTATCCCATCCCCCCCGAGGAAGAAGGCTCTGCACAAAGCAGATGTCAGATCCGTGGTACTCGCCTGACTCAACCACCAAATACAGACATGAAAAGCAAAGGTGAGACTCTGCAATCAGAAGAGCACACAGCTCCCACGCTGCCTGCAGGACTTCACCTGTGTTGCATGCAGTAACAGCCATGCAGGCACCCCCTCCTTTCAGGGGACCTCTGGAATCAGACACGGGCTCCAAGCACTCTGTGAGACCTCAGGTGCTGTCTCCTCTGCACAACTGGGCAACCTGGTTTATGCACCAAGACCACCTATCTTTGTAAGAGAATAGGTCTCTTGAAAATGCTTACATGAGAAAGTGTCCTGTATTAGGACAACAGTCTCCACCATCATTTTCAAAAGAAGAGAATCTACAGATTTCACAAAGCGAATCTGTTTATCAGTAGTGGTAGCATTTTGGAATCAGTATCTCCTCTCGCTTTCTCTGACAGGGGATATGGGGTAGGAAACCTATACATCTCAAAGATCACTTTATGTCAGATAGTCTGTCCTCTAGTTTCTGAGAACACCACTGACTTGTGCCAGTGACTGCAATTTGAGGAATGTAAACTGCCTTCTCTTGCCTACTGAAGGACACGCAGGACATTTCACCCCAGCAGTTCCCTCTGGAACCACCGCCGATCCCAGACACAGGAGATCAGGGTGGGACAGAACCTGTCTCCTCCCATACCCAAAAATGTCTTCAACCAGTGTGGAAAGCTACAATCCCTAAGCATTTGCATAGACGGGTGGCAACTTACAGGTTTTCTCTTTCTTGTAGCTTATTTCAGTGGAAGCCGCTACTGCCAAGCCACTTCTTAGAGAAAAGAAAGGAGCCACAGTATCTTGATATTCAGGATTTACAATCATTCTTAAAGCAGAAGAAATAGACTGCAAAATGTGCACCATTACCAGTACTTCTCACACTGAGATATTCTCTCAAATTTGTGAAATGCAAACTGTCTCAGTAAGATTGTCAGCATTGAATTGGCACATAATTCATCCAAATTCTATCAAAAACTGTGGTTTCCACGGCGACATGTGTAGAGGAGGAAGGTTAGGATCCAGAATTAGATCAGCCCTTCCAGTTTGTGGATAAACACACTGGGATTAAGGGGAACATGAACAAGGTCCATAGAGTAGAAAATTAATGAGGTCTGAACAACTTCAAACCTCTTTTGAGGATCAGTCACCGTAACTTCAACCATTGCTCCGCCAGGAGGGTAACGGCACACTACAAGGTCCCAAGTATCATGCAAAGAAAACTGTCACATAAAAGAGCCTTTCCAGAACATGAAATCATTGACACAGATGCAGACGGTCTGAAGCAAAGCGTGCACACTCTTGATTCAAACTAACACACTTGCAAACACATATAGCTTCAGTCACTCCTGAATTCCACAAGACTTCCAGTTTATATGTAAAAGCAACAGTTGCTTTTTTTGAAAGTCAAAAGTACCTGTTTTGAACCTTAACAGACCCTTGCACTGAAAAATGCTAAGCTTCCCCAACTGACAAGTTAGCAACGGAAGTGATAAAATGTACCCTCAAACTTACTATTTTCTTCAGTTATTAAAAAAAATACTTACAAATCTGATTTTAAGTTTCCCTGGAACAGTGTTTTTAGATGTTTTTAACTTTGACTAAGCTTCTGCAATAAGCATAGAAGAAAAAGATACATCATAGCTTTAATTATTTCTAACACAGCAAATTCATACCTGGCACAAAACCCAGAATATCTATCTGCTGTCTTTTGAAACCCAAGACATTAAATTTTAAAAAAGTATTGCAAAGATTTTAAGTGAATGTTAATACACACGTATTCTGATGCTTTTACATGCACAGCCAAAATGCATTTTCGTGCATAATTATTAAACAGAATAATTACAACCTGATAACTTGGCTGTACTATTATCTCTCAAGTTGTGAGAAATTGGGCAGTTCATGATCCATGTGAAGAGTGGATAACAAAAAATATAGATAATAAACGTACATGCTGCACAGAACCTGGCCTTTTATACTGTGGGCATCCTAACATGACAGCTGTCAGGCTCCTTCAAGGTTAGCAAATTGCATCTGGAATACTCAATCTATCCACGCGTCTGTAAACCTCCTCAGTCTCCCTCTCAGCCACTTAACTCTAATCTTAGGATCAGTAACAATTCACATCTTTTTAACAGGTTAGATCTCTACATTAACTCTTCCTATTGCATACTCAAATATTATCAAAATTCTTCATTGTTGGTTTTGTGAGATGCTGGAGGAACACCTTCAGACAGAACATCTTTCTAGCAACTAAAGGATGGTGGCGCAGACACAGCTTGGAAAGCACATCCAAAACAAAGGGAAGGATTCATGCTGGGACAACTGGGAGAAACAAAATAGGGTACTAGTGGTGGCATCTGACATTCTATCCAAAATTCTGCTCTGATCCAGTTACAGTGCCTGCCTCATCTTACTCAAGAACTGTAAATGTATTTTAACATTTACATTTAGAGTTACAGAAATGCTAAAAACTAGCTCCTGCCCAAACATTCAAGCAGTTTGCAAGAAGTCAGTATAAATCTGTCATTAATAAATGAATTCAGGCTTCGCTCCTAAAGACTTTCAAAATTATCTATAAAAAATCCTCCAAAACGCAGCCTTTTATGAGGACGTCTTAATTTTTAATCATATGAAAAAGACATTTAGCCAAGGATTATCAAAAGAAAAAAATGTTTTGCGGTACTCACTACTACTCTTTTTGGTCCCCAAGGTCTGGCCATCTTCAAGAGAGTTCGAGCCCACAGAGGAACTATCCTGACTGTCCTGGTGGGGCAGCTGAAGAAATCCTTCACTGGATTCTGAACGGGTAGGCGTAAGGGTCACGGACTTCAAACGTTCTCGATTAACATCCTTCTTAGATTTTATCAGCTTCCTCATTTTCAGAGTAATCCAGTTGCCCCTTCTGTTATCAATAATACAGTACATTTATTGCATTTACAATACATTACTTATGCCTTTAGACTTTTCCTATTTGTATGCAAGAACACAAACACGCTTCTGCTCCCCTGAAGTTTAATGAAAACTTGATTTTCAGCTGGAACAGAATAGGTATGTCCTGTTTTAGATTTGTGTTTATTTTTATATCATGTTCATCAATACCTTCTTGGTGGAGATGGTTCATAAAATTTATACTGATCCATTATCTTCTCCTCCAATTTCTCCTTCTGTCGCCTTAATTCATTTAGCTTGTCACTGTAAACAGAAATTAATGATAATGTATGCTTCAAAAATGTATATGTCATGTGCAAGTAGCATGTTCCTTTGGGTACCCTTTAATGAGGAATTATTATATAACACTTATTCCTTATTGAAAAATCAAGACACAGCAATCAAGCAGTCTTACGTTTAGCATTATGATATAAAATTGAAAAAAATGCCATTTGCCTTTATTAAATAATAGAATTTTCCAATAAAAATGATAATAAAAAAAAATAAAGTGCATATAGACTCTAACAGAATCATTTAGACAAACACATTTCCTCTTCTCAAATTCACTAAAAAGGTTTACAGCTTACAAACAAACCTAGGAACTTTCCTTGCAGTAGAATGAGGAATAAATAACATTTTTATTCCTGATTCGCATCATTAATAATGAACACAGTTGCACTGATCCTTTAGAACAAAAAATATAATGTTTATAGTTTGTTATCTGCTTTTCATATATAATTTAAATTTTTATTTTAAAAAAAGAAACATTTCAGAAGTAGCACACATTTCAGAAGTAGCACACGTATTAATTTCTATATAAAACAGAAGTTTTTTTTTTTAAATATAGGTATTAGTGTAACTGCCCTAATCACAGTAATTTCATTGTTTTAAAAACTCACATGTACTGCCTTTGCTCTACATGGAAGAGATCCTTGCTTTCCATATTCTGCTCAAGTAATGTTCTATTCTGTAGCATTAATGTCTGAATTTGATCTAGTAGATGTCTGTTTTCTTCCTCCAGATTTCCTTTAAGCTGGCTAAGCAGCTGTTAAAACATATGAAATGGTACATGCATATATATGTGAGCACATTTTACACGCAGATAATGAGATTATCAAGAAAATGAAGGTCTACAAGGATTCTGATAGTCAAATCAAACAGAAAACGCAACTAAATCATGACTCAACTGATAAAAGTCTCTTAGATGCTTTAAATAACTTAAAACAGTTTACCTAACAGGCCCCAATTTTTCTATTGCCTGTACAACAAGCAAATTAATTTGTCTTCAGATCAACTTCTTTATCTATAAACCAAATGACTAATTCTCAAGCACTTCATATGACTTTATGGATCTCCAAATACACTTATATAAATATTACAATGATACATGCCATGAAAAATAGCATAATTTTCACATACCTCACATTGATTATTTAGTTTTGTTGATGTAATATCCAGTTGTTGATACTGTTCTTTGAGTTTAGAAAACTCAGCTTCTAATCGTGTTTGCTCTAGTTTGGAATTGTTCAATAATGTTTTCAAATTCTTATGATCGGTTTGGAGAACTTCATTCTCTCTCAAGAGCTGACTGTATGTATGAGTAAGCCTGGAATTAAAAGACACCATAAAAGAATACATGCAGATAGAAGGAAATGTATTCATGACCCACATTCCCTCTGAAGCATGAAATTTCGAGGGCTCTATACTACTCCATAGAATACATATAAACATTTCTTAGTATCATATACTGTAGGTAAGTAATTTCTTAGTCTAATTTTCTTAGGTATGCATTCTGCCTTTAAGTCAAACACTCCAGATTCTCCACAATAAATCAGGATTTCTAAATGCAGACATCACAACTAGTTTTAAGATGCCACTTTTCAAAACACAAGAATCTTACAAAACAGCCAGAATTTCTTGCCAACACAAAATAGTAAGGAAATCGGAATGGTCCGAACTTTGGCAATCATGGAGGTTGCACACATGGACTCTTGGGCTCCCTTCATCCCTACTGGGCCCTGCCGTGCCCCTTTCTAAAAACAACCTCCAGTTCCTACTAATCCTCCTCACACAACACCAAAGGTAGGAGGCATTTAATTGTGAGCCTCTTTGCCAGATGAACACATCTTAATGCCTCTTCTTGAGGGGGGAAGTATCATGCTATGTAAATACTACTATTAAACCTGACTACTTATGGCAAGCTATACCTCAGTTGCAGGGGTCAAGCAGGGCTTCGCCATCCACTGCATTTCCACTCCTACTGGCATTAATCTCCCTTATCTTGCTCCGTAAGCAACTCACGCAGAGTGGCTTGCTCCCTTTACAGCTCACAACCATACTGCACAGTACTTGGCCTGGCATTCCTCAAGATGTTATGTGGAATTCAGTATCCTCAGGATTTAATAATTATTTTTTGTAGGTTTGCTTTTTTTCCCTGTTTAGTTTTTCTACAATGACTGAATCGCAGACCAACGGAGTGGAGTTGCTATAAGGTATGGATCGTAAGAATCCTGAATTGCAGCATCAGGTATTAAGAAATGTGAGAGCATACAACACTTGTTTAGACTGTACCAGCAAGTGCTCAGATCTCTACTAATACATGTATCGGACTTTTGCTTTACCTTTCATTTTCATCACAAAGTTTTTTATACTCTGCTGCTACAGTTTCATGTTCTTCATTTTGCTGCAGCATTTTCTCCTGTTCTATCTTGAGTACTTTCTCCAATTCTTCCAGCTGCACTTTCTGTTTCAGCAACTGATTGTACCTGCAAACAAAAATCATATTTAAGTTTCTTTTTTTGGAATGACAAGAAAATATGAAATTTTTTTGAAAAGGTGATCTTTCAAAGTTTTAAGATCTTAATGTTACATTTAAGTAATACTATTTTTATTCATACTAGTTATACAGTGTTTTTTGCCTTTTGCTTAGGAATTGCAGACTCTAATTTTACTCATGCATATTTACCTATCTTCTAAGTCCTTATGCTCCACCTCCAGATTTTTGTGTGCAGATTTAAGACTTCCATGTTTAGCAATCAGAGATTCATACTCGGAAGCTTGGCGTTCATGCAGGTGTTCCAGTTTTTCGTGATCTTTGAGAAGTGAATCATACAACGATTTCAGATCCTCACGTTCCTTAAGCACACATTCATTCTCATTTTCTAAAGCAGACTGCTGGATCAACAGTTGTGCATTCTGATTCATAAGAGATGTGCTTTGAGAATTAAGGGTGGAATTTTCAACCTGCAGTCATAAACGTGTGACAGGAGTTGCAAATTAATTTCATAGTCTGGATTACCTTGTCTATCTCCTGTTTAAAGATTTCTTGAGTTTAACCCTTAGCATCTTAGCAACCTTCTAGTTACTCCATTACCTGACAACCTTTCTTGGGAATACTTTTTTCCTTATACCCCAATAGACAGTTCCAATTCAAAATATTTCAAGAATATTTTTATAGCAGTATTGCAAGAAAGCACTTAAGCATATGCTTACATTGACACAGGGGAGGAGGATAAATCAATTTATTATTTACCTTCAAATATCTGTTAAAGTGCTATCTAGAGGAAAGGCACATTTTCCCCTCAGCATTGACAAATGGATCTCCAGTGATCCCCATATCACAGAAGCCAAATCTGTGACATGACTAAAAGGAACTTTCATGCTGGTATAGATTTAAAAAAAAAAACAAAAAACTTTATCGTACAGAATCTCTATTGTCACCATAAAATCCTTATTGTACCCACATATCCTTTCCAATGAGACTGCAAACAGTAGCATCCATCTAACAGAGAGAAAGGGAAAAAATATAATAGCTCCTGGAAGGAACTACCCATACTCTGTTTTACTGAGGAACTGCCATTCACAGTTCTCTTCCAACTCAGTAATGTTAGCTGATCACTTTATGCACGTTTTGTGAGATCCGGTGGAAAGTACTCTTCTTCTAGAACAGTACAATTTCTCCAATAATTATGTCAGAACATGTCAGTATTAATGTCTATTAATACATTAAAGCCCTCAACATTAGACAGATTAAATAAAACCCTCAAACAACAACTTTACTTTGTGTGCCTCTGGAAAGATTAACCTAATCTAATCCTTGGACATCTTAAACAATTGACGATACCTAACGTGCTTGTCATCTGACCTGTATTAGGCTAGCTTCCTTCTCTTTCCTATTGAAGAGATGAAAAACACGAACTACTGAGGCTTCTAATATCCTCAGGGTATCTATTAAGGGTGAGGGGGGGGAAAAAAAAAATCTATCACTTCAATGCACGCTGTTACTAAGGAACAAATCCCTTTCTGTTGGAACTGCAGCATTCTTTGTTACAGATGAGAAAACTGAACCCTTCACTGGAAATGAAGTAATGTCTGATGACTGAACTCCAAGTTTGATTTAGTTCAGAACTCCCAGTTATCGTTTAAGACATCCTTTCTCTTGTATGTTCCTTACGGGTATCAGAAGGAATAGTAGAATTACGGTTGCCTAAGAACAATTTTGACATAGTCCATGTAGACCAGCTTAGTCTGCGTTTCAGATTTAGCTCATAGTTAATCATTCTTATTTTCACAAACATATGTCACCTTTCATTTTGATTTAGTTGATGCAGAGTTGTCTTGCAACTTGCCTGAAGCTACAAGCAAAATAGCTGAATTCTCAAGGAAGGAGAACAACTCCCTTTCTCAGTCGATTGGGTATAACATCATTCAGTCATCCCCGGCAACAAAAATTACATTGCTTGGTGAGGTTCAACACAACGGGGAAAAAAAAAAAAATTGAAGGCAGAAAATGCTTCCTCCTCCCAACTCACTGCCTCAATACTTTCAAATATCTACAGTTAATTCATTCTCCATATCTATCAGATAGGAAAGCCTGTGCTGTTGTGCAATTCACGAAGCAAAAAAAGGAGCTTCATGACATAGATATTCCTGTTTTTTTGACAAATGGTATTACAAAATACTCAAAGGGTTCTGAATCCCAGAGATACATCCTCATCTGTTTAAAATCGTGTATTTCCATGCCCACGTCCACTAATTTTTAACGACTAGACAAGACAGTGTGTGCACAAATGTTCTGTTTTGTTCATAGGCCTGCCAGCCACAAAGGGGAGTACTGTGCACTAATTAGATTTCAATGTGGTAGATAGAAAGTGCATCTGTGGTACAACTGTGTTCTGCTTTCCAGAAAGAGACAGGATGATAACTTGAGGCATTCACAAAACGCATTATTTGTTTACTCGTTTAAAGACTCCTTCACTCTTTGATTTCCATCCACTCTCCATCATTTATGACATTGTTTACTATTTCTGCTGAATTGTGGACTTTGTATTCCCTCTAAGTAGTTTTGATTCTTAGAGTTCAAAAAAGCATTAGCTCCATTACCAAGAAAATTTCATTTATCAGAGAAAAAAAAGATATGTATTTAATAACCCTGTTAAAGTATGAAGAACAACATCTGAATTTTGGCCATAAGAGCTGCAAGACTTTGTGGGCAACCATTTTTATAATTTCCAAGGTCACACATTACCTTTTTTTGCCTCTGAATTATCTGAATTCAATCTTCACATATTTATGTAGTTTTCAAAGGTTTTTTTTTTTTTCAAATCTTCTGTACTTACTAACATCTTGATTTTCCTCTTAGGTATGGCTTTTACTTTTTTTTTTTAAACTCTATTTATAAAAATAGAACAAATACTGAATTTATTAGAGTCTCTTTGGACACACTACTTCCCTGACCTAATTTAGAAGTAAAACAGAAATTTTAAAAAATTATCTTAGAAGACTGGATAAGAGAATCTACTCTACTCCAAAGTCAAGAGTTTAAATTGGACAAACATGAAGGATTAAAACCAACTTCTAGAAATGTTATTACTCATCAGCAAACAAAATATTATTTGACTGCTCTTAGTGCAGATTATTTGCACACTGCTTCCTTTTCCATGTCTATACCAGAAGCGAAATGTGACTTACAATACATTATTGCCAATAGCTTTAAAGCTTTCATTTGAAAAAACTTCAAATTAATTTTATTTTTGAAAACAAAATAGGAAAATACTACCTGCAGCTTGGCATTTTGAGTTTGTAGAGTTGTATTTTGTTCCTGTAGAGAAACAGTCTGTCTCTGAAGTGCAAGAATCTGAGCCTGCAGATTGCTATTCTGTGTCTCAAGTTGCTTTAATTGTGTCTTCAGTGCTTGCTTCTCTGCCTGCAGTGTAGCATTCTTTGAACATTAAAAAAAAGAAGAAAATTTGAGTTCACAGCTGTTTCCTGAACTTCAAGAAAAAAACCTGTTTCTCCAAAACAAACAAAGCAGCATGACTTCACAGAGATTTCTAGGGTGGAACAAAACTGTAAGTCACCTTATATAACAAAGTAACACACAGTGATATTATCACAAGAAATAGGCAACTAATATCGTATCTATGGAGAAATCTCCATAGACTCATGTAAGTAAGGATTATATAAGAGGGATTTAAGAGATATCTGCAGATGCAAAAGGACAAATTCAGGTTTCCACATTTCCTTTTAAATGCTGGTCAAGTGCTTTACGGCATCCGTCAGAGCAGAATGCAGCTGCTTCATAAACTATATTTAATTCAGATTCTGCTTGGTACATAAACTAGGTGATAAATTGCATACTTTCTTAACAATAGTCTCATTTGTATTACTGGAACAGCTCACAACAAATAATTAAAATCAGAATAATATTAAAAACACATCTTACATTCCTTTCCACTTCGATTAATCTATCTTTAACTTTCAATAATTCTCTAGTCGTTTCCTGATTTTCTTTCTCCCACTTATTGACAGATTGATTGTCTTCCCCACTTCTTGGAGGAGAATTCTGAACCATCCTTTCTTCTTCTTGTCTTTGCTTGAGAGCTTCATAGTTCTTTTTCACCTGAAATTATTTAGGACCACTTACATTAGGTTTAGAGTTTTCAATTTTCTACATCCTAATTTATTACATGACCATACCACTTTTCAAAGAACAGGAAGTGCTATATATATGTTACTGTATTTGTAAATTTGCTTTCTGTATATGTTTGGGGAGATGATGTACAAATAATTTATGGATACTGACAGCTAAAACA
The DNA here is from genome assembly GCA_013400755.1 of Pelecanoides urinatrix. Lineage (NCBI taxonomy): Eukaryota > Metazoa > Chordata > Aves > Procellariiformes > Procellariidae > Pelecanoides > Pelecanoides urinatrix. The sequence goes on along the minus strand of VZTQ01010268.1, from coordinate 13,284 downwards.
TAATAAACACTTGGGCTCATAGTCATACTTGTCTAACAGAAAGAGACCTCTATTTTCTGTTTTATTTCAGTGCTTTCAACTGTATCCCCCAACTCTTACAATAAAGTACAACAACCAAGGAGATTGTATTTTTTTTAACCAGTCCATTCAGGCTGTTAAAGGTAGATCAGAAAATGTAACTTACTAAGAAATGACTATTTTTGGCACCCCAAATCAAATAAACTTCAGATTGTTTATCCACCTGACACATTCAATGCCCAATGAATAAACTCATCAACAACTTTTCATGTGATTTCAATACTGGGCCTGTATTATTGCAGTCTTAAAAAGCAGTCATAGTTTGTCCTGCTTTACATTGCCCCAACAATGGCCATCTTTTGCTGTCTTACACAAAAAGTCAAGTGTAGAAATAACAATAGCTGGTACAGGAGTAACTTAATCTTATAGAAAAATGTCGTTCTCCTTACTGTTTTAAGTTCCTGACGGAGTTGCTGGTTTAAATTTGTTGATTCTTCTAAACGAGCCTCCAAAGCAGCAATTTTTTCTTCTTTTATTTCGAGAGACTTCTTAAGTGTGGATTCTAATTTTGACTCCAAAAGCTTGTACCTACTGATCAATGGCATCACACACAAAAAAGTATTTAAAAAAATTATCTGAGGTATTTGAATTCTAAAATGTTCTGAAACAGCAGCCTCATAGCTACATTCAAAAATGCTTGAATGCTCTATTCAAAAGCGTGAAGACACCTCAGTATTAATATCATCCTTCTTTCTTTTAAAACATATTAGACATACAAAAAGCCACCTTCAGTCACACCAGTAGGGTGCTGGCTTTATTTGGATCATTAGTGTGTGTGTGATGACAGCACTCTTCTTTCTGGCTCCACTCCAGTGAATCCAGCGGGGACCTGAACTAAATTAGAATGTGAAGTATTTGGAGAGCAAGATTTTAATCAACTTCCATTTCCTGCCAGCTCACAAAGAGGAGGCACTAGGGAAGGAGAAGGAATATAGTACTTTGCAGGTGCATACTCATCTGATGTATCAATGTGCAAATTGCTCACTCAGCTCAGCTGCTGCTATTTTAAGACTGTTACCACTCCTGATGTGTAAAGCTTCCATTTTTTTAATATTGTAGGGCATCTAAAAAATCCAAACCACATATTTAGGAGAGAAGTGGTCAGATTTAGAATATATTGGTTTAGAACAATATCGTCTGAAAACTGTCAGTGCAGGGTATTTTAATTATTAGCCTTTTAGAAAATACTGAAAACCACACTCGTTAATCACTTTTAAACAGTTCTGTCACTGTACATGTGCTCTGAAACTGGAAAACCTCCCACTTCTCTCCACAGTAGGATAAAACAAAGCAAACCACTAATACCCCCCTTTTTTAATCTTGACTGCTGAAGATCTATTAGTTTAGTGAATGGAATAGATTGCAAGAGACTCCTGAATGGACAACAGCATTAGATCTAGTCACGAACTGGAGCAGAAGACCAATGGTAAGAGAATTAATAAGTGGAAAGCTGTCCAGTAGCATCATGTAAATAGGATGAGAATCCTAGATGTTAAGGTATGACAAGTAATTCTCAGGGATTTAAGAAACAGTAGGCAGTCTATGACTAGTAGAATAGATGGCATTTCATCTTCTCGTGCTGAAGCATATATTCAGCTACAAATAAGAATTACTGTTACTTAGAAGTTATACAGTTATGTAGAAAACAAAGAAGGAAAAAGACTAATAGCAGAGACCCAATATCCAGTTTCCTTTTGAACATCTAATAATGAAAGATGGTACAAATCTTCTAGTATCATTGAGATTTGGCTATTTCAGATTCAGGGTCAAAATCCATAAATTTGTTACAATAGCCCTTTGAAAGGCAAGAGAAAATGGAAAACACTTCAAAGTTAACTCATCAAACGTGGTCAGCTTAGGCCCCAATAGAAAGACTCTGAAGTGCTACCAAAAACATTCAACAAAAAACACAAGCAGCTCTCTCCCATCAGTGAGAGAAAACTTGTGCATTTTTAATTTCTATCATCAAAATGAGAGAGGCAGACAAAAAATACATGGAGAAGTAATTTTGGCCATAACGAACCTAGCTTTCTACAGGCCTGATGAAACAATTGCTAATGCCTTACCTATGTAATAATATAAGGAAAGCAACCCCGGTACCTTTTGGATGAATGATAAAGTTGAGAATAATGGAAAGGCAGGATGGCAGCAGAGCAGAATTTCAAACCAACCATTTCCACTTTGAAAACAAATATTGCCCATTCACAGTCCTCCAGCTCTACATGAAGTTTGAGAAGAAGCTTAGCCCAAATTCCTTCACATCTAAAACTATTTGGTCACAAGCCGTAATATACAATATATACATAGCAAAAAATGTGCCCTGACCCCTTGAAAAAGGAATACCTATTAGCAAAGCACTAAGGGGAGGTGAGGGGAATGAAAAGAAAGTTACTTATTTGCGCAATTCCCACACAGAGCTAACCTGGAAGCAAAGGAAGAAATGAAACAGGTCATGATAGGTGCCAGAAGTATGTTAAAAGTTCATTTACAGATTATAATTTAATGAAAGCTGGATAAAACTCCCCATCCCACAGAGATGTATAACTCCAAATTTTCTTCCAAATTATGATTTATAGCTCCATTAAACATAATTCTGTAAAATGCGAAGGAAACACTACTATTGTATGGCCCATATGGTCATAATTCATATAATATCACAAACCAACTGACCTATGAGAAGTGAACCTACAACATCTGATCTTTAGAAGTATGAGCACTTGTAAAGTACAAGTGCCATTGTCTGGAAAGTAGAAGCAGACTCATAAATCTTTTCACCTAGTATAATTTGCAAAATCACCTTTACAGAACAATATTCTCTCCCTTTGCGGGAGCACTTGTTCCAACCACTTGGAATCTAGAATGTTGATTTAGAAAAATGTTGCTCAATTTTGGACTTCTTAATCCAAGCAGTTTAAGCTTTAACTCAGCTCAAGTATTGGTTCTTCTTTGGTATGGTATATTCACCTCAGGACAAACCAAATGCATACTATGCATTGTATGCAACACAGTAATGCTTAAATCAGAAGAAATCACACTAGCCAAGGTTCTGAGGGCTTTTCTTGACAGAACAACTCCTCATTTGTGAGCTGAGAAAGGCAGATGAAAGACACTGGCTGAAAACAAGAGGTGGTAACAGATTCTCCCCACAGGATTCTGGCACCACCCCAGTACCAGAGCACTGGCAGCAAGAAAGGGAAACTGAAGGAAAAAAATGTTGTTTGGTTTACTTTCGATACAGAAGACCCCAAATCAATCTACATGTTCATGACAATCAGTTGTAATAACAGATCATGACAGCAGCTTTTTTTTTTTTTTTAAGACCACAACTGAATAGCATCGTGAAAGAAAGATTGGCTAGAAGCCCACTCTAGTCTGCTTTTCTCCTGTCACAAATTTTCCCTAAATCCCTGCAGGATAAGACAGAACACAACATACAGCAGGGGAAACAGATGTCAGGATAGCAGCTGCTTTATACTGGCAGGTGTGGTAGAGTGATCGAATCAGTACAAAGTTCTGGAGACGCTCAAGTATTGGATACTTCCCAGTCTGTGTAAGTGGGAATGCAAACAGCTTCCTTTTGGTAGGAAGAATTAAAAGGAAATAGTTGCAAAGAAAGAGTGAGACAGTTTAAGGTAATGATTATGTGATAAAAGCATAAAAAAACATTTCTATCAGTCAAGCAGTCAAAAAGGGAAAAAAAAAACCACTTTGGGCCTATTGTCTTGTACTGCTACTGTTCCTGCTGCTAACTAGAATGTAGAACATTTTAATTATACATCACCTATATCTACTGACATACTTCAAGAAATTTCTTAGTAACAGAAAGTGGTAACTCACTTTCACAGACAGTTGAATGTAAAAGCACATCAACTACCTTATTAATTTCAAAGAATAGCAAGTTCCATTTTGGGTCTATTAATGTGCCTTGAAATCTAAGAGTATGCACAAAAACAGTCTGTAAAACCATTTCATCTTTATGAACAAAAGATCCTCATTTCTACACTGTTCCAGGTAGGCCTTGACATTCTCACCTGTCATCACTGCTCTGTTCATCATGCAAGAGACGCTCCTTGTTTAAGCCTATTTTTTCAAGTTCGTGGGCAAGTTTTTCCAGATCATTGTTCATTTGTTGAGTCTTCAATTTTTCATTCACCAAGTCCTTACACAGAAAAAATTAGAGTCAGTATTACCATATAAATAAAATAATGTACTCTTAATTCTAAAAGTGCTGAGGCAAGTCTTTTATCACTACATGACTTGAATAACTTAATGTTAACTCTCCTTTCCTTGCAATTGTTAGCTTTCAGCTACATCAGACATTACATTGTTAACTATAATATGACTTCACTATAGTTGTTTACTCCCTTCCTTTCTGTAGAACTTCCCTTTCAAATTTGGTCTTGAACATTACGGTGAAGGGAAAATGTTTCAGCCAGAACAAATACTAACATGAAGAATCTGAACAACATTCATTTAACAAAGGCTCCATGACAGTCTGTAAACAACCCTACAGAATTAAGTGTAATATGGTTATATTATTCTGTTTATTATGATTATATAAATTTTCATTATCTAATGCTTTCCCCACTATAACCATTAAAGATGCTAAAAGTATACAGATTAAAGCATAAAAAATACAAAATACAAACTTTTTTCAAAAATACAGGTATCACTTCTCTACATTACAAACCAATTATGATGAGAATGGTAACCAATTTCCATTTACCTCTCGTAAAGTGACAAGAGTTTTCTTATCAATGGTAGCTCTTTTCACGAGTTCTTTATTTTCTTTTTCTAGTTCTTTCAGGCGTACCCATGACTCTTTATATACAACTATTTCTTTAAATAGGGATTTATTTTCCTTTTCCAGATTACTAATTTTTACATTGTTTTCTTCTAAAGTACTATCTTTAATTTCCGTTTGTTGTCGAAGCCTTTTGTTTTCTTTTTCTAGCTGTTTCTTATCTTTTTCCAGTTGAGAAGTCTCTTGTTCTAACAACTTATTCTCCTTTTCCAATTGCTCTAGGCGCTTACTAGAGATTTTTAACTCTTCTAAGTTCTTTTGCAGAGTCTGATTTTCAGACTCTAAATCTTGTAATTCACTTTCTAATTGCTGAATCTTCTTATTGCTGTTTTCAAGTGCTTTCTGTAGCCTTTGGTTTTCTGTGTCTAGGCCTTGGTAGCTGACTTCCAAGCGTTCAGTCTTCTTAAACGAGGCTTTCATGAGTTCAAGGCTTTTTTTAAGTTGCTCCTTTTCACTCTCCAGTTCCTTATTTTCTAACTGTAGTTGTGCCACTTTAATGCTTGTACACTTCAAGGATTCAATTGTTCTTCTTAATTCCAAATTTTCTTCATCAAGTTGTGAATTCTCCTTTTCTAAGGATTCTAATTGAAAAGTGAGATTTTTTAGGCTATCCAAAGTTTTTTTGAGTTTTCTGTTTTCCATTTCCAGGTCTGAGTTTTCTTGTTCTAAGGCCTCGATCTTCTCACAAGTAATTTTTAAGTTAGTAATTTTTTTCTGTAATAATTCATTCTCCTTCTCCAGATGATGCAGCTCATTCTCGAGTTCTTCTGCTCTCTCCCCTTTCTCTTTATAGTGCTCCAGTTCTTTCCTGACTTGCTTTTTTTCAAATTCAATCTTATTTAACTTACTGCTGGTCTCTTTAATAGATTCATGAAGGATTTTATTTTCTTTTTCAATTTCTTTCATTCTTGCTTCAGCACTGATTTGTGAGCGTTGTCTCAGAGAAGCTACGGTTTGATTCAAATGTTCATTTTCTTGTTCTAATAGCTTAATCTGATTTGGGGGGAAAAATTGTAAACTCCGGTGAGTGACACACTAACAAATAATTACTTCCATATATAAACTGAAAGCTACTAAGATAATATGATTACATCATATTTCCCTTTTATTTTAAGTTTTAAAAAAAATTTCTCTTATTCTACTGGTATTTATTTGCAGCATTACAAACATTATGTATGTACACAGGTGGAAGTTTGACAACAAAGTAAGTCAAAGTGAATCTTCAAATATCTTCCTCTGGGATATTAGTAGATAACATAAAAAGTAATGAAGCACAAACCAAATCAAAGCTGTATGTATTTCTTAGCTTCATTTCGTTTTCATTAGTGTTCACCTAGATTTAGATTATTTTTCTTAGACATTTCCAGAGATGTGTGTCCACAAAGAACAAAACTGCAGTCAAGTTCTAAACCAAACTGGAGATGGAGGGAGGTGTGAGAGCCACAAAAGTGTCTTGAGGGCATCCTGATCACAGTCAGCAATGTTTTGGGAAGAAACACAAAGTTACATTAATTTTTGAGTTAAAAAGAACCCTTGGACATGCTGTTCCAAAACAGCTTCCAGAGAAAGTAAATCATGTTAGCACTGAATTATTTTCTTAGGTAACATATTCCCACTTCTACTTCAAAGATAAAGGCAGCATTTACATCTTAATTTTTAGTGTTTCTTGACTTTTTGAGTTACTCCAAATCATTTGAAGTTATTTGGGTATGTAACAACAGACAGCAAAATCCAGAAAACTGGATCAATATTTAAGAATACACTAATAACATAGCATAAGGAATGTTTCAACAATAAACTGTTTTGGAGAAAAGCAAAAGTGCTAGTTGCAATGAAAAACAGTCTGAGAAAATTATAGAGTGTTCTTTCATATTTAAGTCTGAATGTAACTATTAATTACAGGCTCTAAGCTCCGTTCCCAGCAACGACAAACTGTTCTGAAACGATTAATGAGAAACTAATTAACAGGTGTCTAAAACCACAACTTTGTAACACTTCTTTACATAACCTAGTATGTTACTGAACATGCATAACTACTTTCCTATGAATTCTGCTTCTATAAACGAAACTTAACAAAAAATCATGATCAATGCCTCCATAATTTTAATGAAATCAAATGAACCTTGTATGGTTGACTCCAGTAATTTTCAGCACAGGATTTGTAAAAGACACAAAAGATGCTGCTAACCCATTGCAGCTCCTAAGTGTATTGTTTTTAAGCAGAAATAGTCCCACTGAAACGTCAGTCCTACTCCAACACATTTAAAACAATATACATATCCCTGATGGTTGAATTGGGACTTATGACTGATTCCAGAAAGTTTTAGTCCTTTTTCCCCTAGAGTACACTTCTAATTCAATGTATAAATCAATTATTGTAACAAGGAACACTTCTAAACAAGACAAGCTGGCATATTTTCTTTAAAATTATCCCCACTGTTCTCTTTAAATGAAAGTAAAGATGCAATACCAAGCTTTTTTTTTTTTTTTTGGCTTTCTTTTCTAAGTCTGGAATTTCATTTACTGATTAAATTGGGCCTTTAAAAATTTTCAGGATTTTTGAAATACAATACTCTGTATTCCAAAACACTGTACTTTTAAATTGAACTAAAAAATGTCAATCTCATCAAGAAGTATCAGTGGAATTTATAAAAGATAACTACAGTTCTAATTCTGAAGGACTTGATTACTAAATATGGGATTTCCATAAGTTTCCTTGTTTCCTAGTGGCTGCCTTCCACAGGTCCTCCAAATTGCTCTGCTAAGTCCTTCAGAAGGTGTCAGCACCCATTAGATACAGATATGTCAGTGACACTCAGCACACTCCCAAATACAGCTCAAATCTTCCACAAAGACCCAGATGCCAGTTTCTGGCAACCAAAAATAAATTCTGCTATCCACCTAAAAGTCACAGCTAGAAAACATTCTAGTATAGGGGAATATTATGAAGCTGGATATGATAGTTCCTACCCCAGATAAACAAAACTGTGAGCAGGAGCTTGTGAGGAGGAAGAGAGTTGGCAGCGGAGCAGCAGACCAGCTCTGTACACTGGTCTCTGTTGGGTCCCTTCAAGGGACAGGCTGCTGTAATTGTCATTAATACTCCGACATTACTTCAAACACTGACCAGCTGTCTGGAACCTGTTCTCCTCCATTGAGAGGTGTCTGGCTTACCTCAAAGTTCCCAAATTTCTCTTTTGGCTTAGCTACACCCTCTAAGCAACTACAGCAAACGCACAGCCTATGAAAGCCAGAGAAGCATTACAAAACACTAAGAAGTTCTAAAACTAACAGTAAAGCCCCAGCCAAAAATGAATCATGCCTCTCACTGCCTGCAGGTCTTAGACAAGCTACTTTGCAGCAGATACGTCCTTTTGGCAAATCTGCTACATTTACAATTCCTTTATGCCTGTAAAAAAGTACAAAAGGAGTACTGTGCAGTAGAATGCAGCATTAAGACTTTTGATTCTGCTACTCACTTGTCGCTCTGAGTTTTCTCGAAGTGCTTCAAGTGTCTTTTCAAGCTGTGCTTTTTCTTTCATCAAATCTTTACTCAAACTTTGACTGTTCTGAAGACTTTGTTTCTCTTGGCTAATTTCATTCTCTAGCTCTTCAAGCTAGGGAAAAAGAAACAAATTTTTAAAAATGTACTTAAAAATGACAATAGTATTACTCTTAGCTGGGTTGAAGGTACTCTTATAGAAATGAATAAAGAAAGTTAAAGGAAAGAATAAAATGGAATTTTCTATTTTTTATCTGAAACAATTTATCTCTTCTAGGAATAAATTTACTTCTGCCAGAATTTTCTCCCTGGCTCAGATTATATCCATAAAGTACTTCTGCATAAAAAAAATTGGTCAGATTTTATTAGGCTCTGGACGTTTTCCCAAGCATATTTTTTTCTTTTAAAATTCAATTTTAGTGAGATTTATACTGCTCCTCCAAGTCCCTTTCAGCTTACAAGGGTCAAATATTGTTTGATCTTACTTAACTAGTTCAAGACATGATTATGATGATACCTTGGGAATCAAATATACAGGTTTGTTTTGTCAAATGGCTCCTACTCTCTTAATGCCAGACAGCAAAACTATTCATGAGTAAAAATAACCAAGTGTGATTTTTCTGTCACATCTAAGTTATAGTTAGTTACTTAGAAGCAACATACACATTTTATTTTTAAACAATCATCTGCTGGAACATTTATATTCTATGTCAACTCCACTATCCACATTCCTCAATCCCAGACGCGTCCAGACATAACTCGGACCCTAGGCAGGGGGAATACTTCTAGAAACGAATTATCTGAATTATACATTAAATTGCTGCTAAATACTGAGAAATAAAATCACAAGAAGGTAGTAGAATGGAATTTGTTCCTCCATGAACTAATTCGTTATCAAAAATAAGCAAAAAGCATGGCATCAATTAGGTCAGTACCTGAATTACACCTTTCTCTTAGGGTGAGAATACTAATGTTTGACCAGTCTTCTGCTTCCCTCACCCTCTTCCTCTCAAATTCAGACTTTCCTGGTCCCTTGCTTAGCAGACCAATGTATGTTTTACAGGGATATTGGCACTTTCATTGGTTTTTGCAAAGGAGAAGTTAACTGGCTCAATCACCCCAGCAGGGATGCAGTCAACGTCCGTCTGGGAACCCAATTTATCCATCACCTGCCCAACTGCCAACTGGGCACTGGGAGTGGAGTTCCTGTGGTCACTGTATCTCGTATTTGTAAGACTACGTTAGTGGCTTGTTTTAGGAGAGAGCATGTCCAGATAGAAGTAGACTATGTATACAGGATTCATAACAGACAATTTGTTCATGCTTTTTACTGAAGATCATTCAGAACATTGTTTTTAGGGGCAAGTGAGAAAAAAGACATGTTGCCAGACATCCAAAGTGGTAGGAGCAGTATCAGACAATCACAAGGACCTACTATTCCTTGCTTCTTATACCTATTCCTTTCTTTTGTACCCTCCTAGCTGTCTTCCTGGTACTGTAAAGAAACTCAAAGCAGCACATAGGCTGCTTTCTCAGTTATGAATGAGGACACACGACCAAGTTTTCTGCTTAGACTTATCAATCAGTCTTCACCTATGTACACATACTTTCCCCTGCTTAATAATTACAAAAATTACAATAATGTTCTAAAGTATCATAAAACACTTTTATTACTCGTTATGTCCCCAATATGTTAATATTTTCTCCCTCACTGCTATAAGCTCTTTCTGAATAAAATGGTCACATTCTTACATGAATAAAAAAGCATAACCAAAAAAGAGAAAAACCTCTCTGAGGTGGTTTTCTTTTTACCATAAACTTACAAACATCATAACACCATTCAGACCCTAGTAATACTTTACCCAAAATAACAGCAATTCATAAAATTACCCTTTAGAAAGAAAATGGCAAGCAACATTAGGCAACTCATACATAATTCAAACATACACCGATGATTACCTTTTTGCTAAGTCTTTGGTTTTCTTTTTCCATTTTCAGAATCCTTGAACTACTGCCTTCTACAGAACCGACTGCACTTTGTAGTTCTTCCACTGTCTTCAGCAAACTTTGGTTTTCCATTTCCAACTTCAGTAACCTGCTTGATGTTAGTTCATTTACTTCATGACCAAGTGATTTCTGTGGCACTGTAAGAGAAAAACACAATTAAAAAACCAAAAGGTTACTTACTACCTAGAATTCTTGGACTTTGCATTTTCAGACTTAGGGGATTTAGAAGCCTTTGAGGGTCCTCCAATGCCTTCTTGGTGAACAGAGCTAGTTAGGATTAATGTCCCGTCCTCCTTATCCAACAGATAACACTGCAGATGCATAAAAGGAAATGTTCTACTCATCCTACAGTTCCTCATCACAGCAGAGATTTGTTTCCTGCAACTGAGGGTACACCTCTAAATTTCCACAAATCCTTTGTATGGGATCCAGTGTACGACCAAGCACACTACACTGGAAGAATCAAAATTTTTGCTACAGCTATCTCTGCAAAAAATTACTCTGAGAAGCCTTAAAAAATCTTTCTTAGCTTTGAGAACAGTAAAGCAAGACGACTCACAATCTGTGCTACAGAGTATAGAAGTTTGAACAGTAACACAATGTAACTCCAAGGTATTTATGGGTTTTACACCTCTGTTGAACTGAACAAGAATCACAAGAACAGAGACTTTTCATGTAGGCTGTATCTCCAAGGATTCATGGGATTGAGCTAAAAAAACCCAACCAAACAAAAAAACCCCCCACCAAAACCAAACCACAACAAAAAAAACCCCCAAAAATAACGCCCAAACTGTCACATCTCTCCAGAGGACAAAAGAGTTTGTATTTAGAAATAAGGACCTGTAATTTCCTAATGCTGTGCAGCCTCTGAGCTTTCAATTTTTCTATCGGTTTGCAAGTATTACTATGTTTACCTTCAGAAAGTTCAGTAGTCCTATTTATCTGTTCAAGTTCCCAGCCAAGATGCAATGATTCATCCATACTTTGTTTCTGAGCCATTTCTAGAGTCATATTTTCCTCCATGAGTTCCTCAATCTTCTTTCTGTCCATATCACGCTCCTTAAAAATTGTTTCACGTGTAACGTTAAAAAAAGTCTGTCTCAACATGCACAAAATATTTTACTATCTAGTATGCCACAGAGAAATGCAAAGTGCATTTTCTGATTTGCTAATAAACGGTGAGACAGGGAGGAACAGACAAAAGTATGGAGAACGTAGAAGAGAAATGTAACAACCAGTAAAGAAAAATATGCAGAGAAGAACCTCTTTCTCATCACAACCTACAGCAATGACTACTTACTCTTTTTCAAAGGCAAATTATGACTTTATATTTTAGAATATTTACTTTTTGGAGAAGAACTGGTTAAAAACAGAAATTATTTTGGGAATAACCTTCCAATAAATATGTCATTATACTGCCAGAATTTGAAATATGAATAACCTCTTTTATCTAAGTACTTAAGTGTCAACAGACTATCTTCACATAAAAAAAAATTGATCCTGTCATTCTTACTAATGTGTGTCTGTATTTCTTATAATTGCATTTTAGCTATCCAATTAAACACCATCCTGTCTTTAGGAAGAGTACTGGCTTTGCAATTTTTCCTTCCCGAGGCAGAACCGAAGCTACTGTAGGAAACTGTATCTGACAAGTGTTAGTAAATCAAGACATACCTTCCTCCTCTCCCCCACTATTTTCACTGGAAATTCTTTCATTAAAAATGGAAATTAAATTCAATGCATATCAGCTGTCTTTGTCATCCTCCATTTACACTTACCATCTCCATATCATGTAATTTAGCTTTTAATTGTAGATTCTCTTTTTCTAACTCATGTAATTTATCAGAACGGGCTCGGGTTCCCTCTAATTGATCTTCCAACATTGTCTTTGTTTCTAGCAACACTTGATTGTCTTCCTTTAACTCCTGCAAGAATTAAGCAACAAAAAAACTCACTACAAAAGTATTTCCTTATTCATACAAACTTTGATACACAGCATAATTAGTTTTAGAAATGTTGCTCTAATGCTAAAACATTCATTTGGAAGTTGTAACAGACTTTCTACAAAAAACAAATTTACAGCAATTTCACATGACTTATGAAATTTTTATGAAAAGAAAATTTTATATAACTTAAAGAGAAATTAAATAATCCCTAAACCATTAAGATTAAATAAAGTGTTCATAATTACAATCAAACCATAAATATCTCTATGATTTGAAATGTGATCTGGAAAGATGTATTGCATGTATATGGACTACAGCTAAGCAAAAGGCTAACATCAAATAAAAATTACAGTGTCAGGCTCAAAAAAAACAAAAAGAAGTACTTCACACACCATGTAATTGAATTGTGGAGATTATTGCTACAATGACCATGTAGATGAAATGGCTTGCATCTAATTAATGCAAGAGAAGGCCAAAAAGCTCACAAATACCACCTCTGAGTACGATTTTCCTGAGCAGAGCCTGCTGGAGGCTGGGAGAGCACAATAGGAAAGCATCACCAAGTGCTTGCCCTGTTCTCTTACTCTCCTCTAAGCATGTACTATGGGCCACTGTCAAAGACTGGAGACACATGTAGATGCTCCTTTCAGTCCATAATTTATCTTATTATCAGACTGAACTCCCTAATCTGGGTTGCAGGAAATGAAGAACAAATCTTAAGAGAATCATTTTCTGTAGTCCATAATTAGGTTTACAGGCCATTGGGCAAATTTACTTAAGCCCAAAGTCAGGACATGATGCTGAAAATGCAACCACATTCCTAAAATACAACCAGCCATATTCAAAGGTCCTAAACAGCTTTATTTTTTGTACATAGAGGATTTTTTTTTTAATGGCATCTGATTAAAATAATATGTAAAAACATATAATTGGCAATTTTACTCATG
>VZTQ01010267.1:103174-135152 GCA_013400755.1 Pelecanoides urinatrix | reverse complement strand
TTCTGTGATTCTATGATTCTGAATCTGATACAAAACCAATTACATATTTTGAAAAAAAGAAAAAGATATGCAGTATGTAGTAACATCGCTATGCAAATACAGATACATTCATGCTTTCTGTTTCAGCCGTAAGTCTGTGTATGGCAGGACATTTTCTTCGTGCAAGTTAACCAACAGAATGATCATCTCTGGAACATGTCTGTGTGCAAATTTCTATGAATCAGAGAAAACATACTGTATTGATCATGCTAAGCCATATGGATTCCTAACGTGGATGGCACAGTTTTGTTTTGCGTTCAATGGGATAGATACGTAACAATATTGCAACACAACCATAAACATAGCAATCCTGTAATCCCCAGTTTTGATTCCTGAAGGGTTTATGTGTCTTGTTCTTTGCTGATGCTTATCTTCCTGCAAAATCCTGGGTAACATATAGAAGTCTGGGGAAGGTGGGGTAGATTAAAGCATGAACTTTGGGTTCAGTGCCACGTGGTCATGGGTGATGGTAAGGGGAAGTAGATGAGTAGTGAGGCTGTGGTAGAGTAGCAGGTGAATGTATGAAGCACAGCTGATTGATGTTGGCCAGCTGCCTGCTAAATTGAACTGAGCTGTTTAACCTGGGAGAAATATCAAGAGCTCAAGTATGAGGCAGATACAGGCCTTTTGGGGGTCATGGGAAAGAGTCAATTCTTGGAGAACAACAATGCACGAGAGCAGAATCCAGGTGGAGAAATCTTTTTGTCTAAGTTTGAAAATTTGATGAATCTAAGCCTCATTAACCCTAATTTGCCCATCAGTTTCACTGAACATGGACTTTGCCAAGCCTTTCCACCAGATTTAATTCACACATCATTGTATTTCTTCCTCATCAGTGTCCTTTAGAGTTCTGAACTTTCTGAAAAATGAAATAAAAAAAGATCAAGCCATGACATTTCTTTTATAAATCCCATGACGTTAATAGTTTTCTACTGAAATACTTTTTATAAATTTTATGCACTGAGGAGGAAATTCTGTTGATCAATGAAAATCAATGCATGGCTCTAGGCAACTTTAAACTGGAAGTTATATATTTTACAAAATATATCAAGTCAGTCATTGAGTTTGCCCATATGATTTATTCAACAGGTACTGTAATAGATGGGTGTAGTATACTGGCTTAAACTGCGCTGTCAAAATCCTCACGTATGTTGTGTACGTCAAATAATGGAATATGACTCAAAATGTTTTGAATTATAATTTGATTTTTTAGAGAGTCTAAAAACCTTATTTTGGTTTTCATTTTAAAAAAGCAAACAATACTTTTCAAATAAATATACTCCTGCTTTGCCTAAGTTTGATTGATACACAGGTGAAGAAAAGGAAACCTGATCTTGCTTTTTCAACTATTCAATAAATGTTAATAACAGATACATCTACTTCTAAATTATAATTACTGTAATAATTAATTCCCATTCCATAAAATACTTGGGAAAATCCATTCTATGTTTATGAAATAGTATTCAGCATGGAAATACCTTCTTTTTCAAGACAGGGAGATTTGGTATTAATTAGTTTATCTTCAATCCCATACTAACATTCCAGCGAGTCATCAAAGGATTGCTGATATTCTTTAGATTAAAAATAAAATCTGTAATTACAAATATTATTCTTAAAATAAATAATTTGGTGGCAGATTGTCGATAATAAAGACCCCATTGAGTTGATCACACCAAGGTTCCTCATGCCATTTAAGATACTTTAGTTTATCAGAGATATGCACGTGGTGCTGGTAGATGTTTCAGGAGAGGAGACTTATACTGGAAGCTGTATGCCAGAGAGGGTATTCTAGAGCATCTCATATGGAAATAGATGCTACTGTGAAGCAACTCAAACTTTAGATTTCACCGGATCATAATGGAAGCTTAGACATCTAGCAGTAGGCACATAGAAACTTCATTCAGAGCATAGTGCCCTCCCTGTCCCCAAATACCACTATGGTACAAATCTCCCATAGGTACTGATTTGTATCTCTGAGAACCATGATCTTAGGTATCCTAGGGCACCTCATGTGGCTCCAGATGCATACAGGAATATAGGCAACCAAATTGAGCCCCAGTCTCCACTAACTGTAACCGGAACCCTGGCACTTAGCTTACATACAGAAGTCAACATTTAGATGTCCACAGTACATAGCTGAATACCACCCAAAAATACCAGAATCAGAACTTTGATCCATATCTCAGGATAACCCCTTCAGCGATATAAACACAGATTATACTTTACTCCTAAAACTGCCCTTTGCATTATAGGTAATAAATAGCAATCACATGAGACTGAACTGGTAAGAATTCCAGTAGAGTACAGAAAAATGCTGGTAAAGAGAAGAAAAACAAGATGAGGTTTTTTTCCTAAGTTGTAGTTTAAATGTTTCAAAGAGAAAGAGCATGTATAGCCAGCTTCTCACAAAGCATTGCCAAGAAATGTTGACTGTACAGCTGGACTGATCCAGATTGACATCAGTGGTAGGAGAGTCCAATAGAAGCTTTCAAGAAACAAGATATTCTTGGCAATAAAGCTAAAAATATGACTAGTTATACCAGTTCTGATATAAAATTGGTAGGCATTCTTCACATTTTTTAAAGGCATTATCAGCTGAAAGCAATCCAAATGGTGATGAGCAAAAAGAGAGCACCTGCTTTTCATCGATAAACACATACTCCTCAAGACATGAGTTCCTGGATAAAGACCCATGTGTGTGCTTCTTTAATAACTGCCTGTTTAAGAAATGTCTGGGAAAAGAAAGTAAAGAACAATCTGAACAACATAACTACATTAAAAAGAGACTTTCTTGCTGACTATATATTAAGAGGATAATTTGTCTTGTCATTTTTAATCATTTTCAACAACAGTTTGTTTATACAAGGCTTCCTTCCTCAGCCCAGCTGCCCCTCCTACTTTGCTATTCAGCAAGGCTTGATTTGTATCAAGATATTTTTGAAATAAAAATATTTTAATGATAGAAAAGAATAATGTTACCAGTCACTAAATTAAATATTTCAACATTATAGTGACTATGTCTCTTTGTCAAGCACTGTCCCAACTAGATCCCAGTCTGAAATAATACCTGAAGGCCTTAAACCATAAAATAGAATCCACTGTTAAAATCAAGTGAAAAGATTACATATATGTGGAATGTTTATTGCAAAAGATGTCTAGATCTTTTTTTCTTACAAAATTTGCCAACAATTGAATATGTGAATCCTATTCAATTAAATACTGAGACAAATATTTACCCAAACGTAGGAAAAGCAACTTAGGTAAAAAATATTACTTTTCACCGGTAAACTCATGTACACTGATTATTTTGCCCTCAAACTTAAGAGATGACATGGTGATTAAAATAAATATGAAAAAGTCATACTAAATTATGTATTATGTCTTAAAATATTAGCTGAATTTCAGTAAATAATCATAATTTTAAAAAGATAAGAACAAGTATAATTTCAAAAAGGCAGATACAAAATATATTCCATTATTCTAGGATAGAACAAAAAAAATGGGTTTAGTACTTGTCATGTTATTACCTTTCAATTAACTTGTCAAGAAAGTGACAAAGAGGTGATTTCTGAAACTGCAAAATAAAAATTCACATAATAAATTTTCCTGAAGATTTGTACCGAGCCTGAAAATGGTTAAATCTATTCTATGTGATAACACAGGGAAATGGCATTTCATGCATAGATTTAACATTATACAAATACAGATAGAGTGGAATAGATTTTACCCCAAAATAGACTAGAAAAACAGTCTTTGAATGGAATCAAGCAAGGACTGCAAAAGACCAGAATTCAAATAGCTCATTTTATTTACGTAAAACACTTAAAAATCCTCTCTTAGAACAGTGAATGCAAGCAAGAAAAAGAAGACGAACACAACACTCCTATTTTACAGTCGTAGTATTTAGGTCTTTGTCTGCTGAAATATTTCCTATGTCTCATTATCATAATATAACATTAAACAAGCACTATAGTATTTTATTACCATTTTTTGATTGATTAAATAGAATAATAGAATGATTTGTGTTGGAAGGGGCTTTTAAAGATCATCTGGTTCCAACCTCCCTCCTGTGGACAGGGACATCTTCCACTAGACCATGTTGTTTAAAGTCCCATCCAACCTGACCTTGAACACTTCCAATGATGGGGCATCCACAGCTTCTCTGGGCAACACGTTGCAGTCTCTCACCACCCTCGCTATAAAAAATCTCTTCATTATATCTAATCTAAATCTACCCTCTTTTAGTTTAAAACCGTTACTCCTTGTCCTATCACTACAGGCCCTGGAAAAACAAGTCTCACCTTCTCATAAGCCCCCTTTAAGTATTGAAAGGCCACAATAAGGTCTCCTCAGAGCCTTCTCTTCTCCAGGCTGAACAACCACAACTCTCTCAGCCTTTCTTCATAGAAGTGTTCCATCCCTCTGATCATTTTTGTGGCCCTCCTTTGCACCTGTTCCAACAGGTCCATGTGTTTCTTGTGTTGGGGAACCCAGAGCTGGATGCAGTGCTCCAGGTGGAGTCTCACAAGAGTGAAGTAGAGGGATCCCTCAACCTGTCAAGATCCCTCTGGATGGCATCCCTTCCCACTGCACCACTCAGCT
Organism: Pelecanoides urinatrix; assembly: GCA_013400755.1. NCBI lineage: Eukaryota > Metazoa > Chordata > Aves > Procellariiformes > Procellariidae > Pelecanoides > Pelecanoides urinatrix. The sequence goes on along the minus strand of VZTQ01010267.1, from coordinate 130,511 downwards.
GGGCATCATCCGCAAACTTGCTGAGGGTGTACTCAGTCCCACTATGTCATTAATACAGATATTGAACAGTACCGATCCCAATACAGACTGCTGAGGGACACCAGTTGCTACTGATCTCCATTTGGACATTGAGCTGTTGACTGCCATTCTTTGGATGCAGCCATCCAGCCAACTCCTTACTCATCAGATAGTCCATCCATCAAATCCATGTGTCTCCAACTTAGAGACAAGGATGTTGTGTGGGACTGTGTCAAAGACCTTGCAGAAGTCAAGATAGATGACATCCATAGCTCTTCTCTTATCCACCAATGTAGTCACTCCATCGTAGAAGACCACCAGACTATTCAGGCATAATTTGCCCTTGGTGAAGCCATGTTGGCTCTCTCCTGTCACGTCCTTGTCATCCATATGCCTTGACATATCTTCCAGGAGGTTCTGTTCCATGATCTTACTGATCTTACTGGAGATGAGGCTGACTGGTCAGTAGTTCCCAGGGTCTTCCTTTTCATCCTTTTTTAAAATGGGTGTGATGTTTCCCTTTTTCCAGTCACTGGGGACGTCACCTGACTGCCATGACTTTTCAAATATGATGGAGAGCAGTTTAGCAGCTACACCTGCCAGTTCCCTCAGGACCCTGGACTTAAGGATCACAACAGCTCCATTGGGCCTATTTGAAGTATCTTAAGAAAGGATGTATAATGCCATTAAAGCATTTCTTTCTCTCTATAAAAGTAACTTTAAATTACAAGCTTGGTTTGTCTATGTTGTAGATATATAAGCATAGTCAGACGTACTTCACCTCAAATAGTAAAGTTATTATCAATCCATTACCAATCACCCCTAACTGTTACCAATATTAATATTTTTTAAAAATGCCTTAACAGGTCTACTATGGAAATTCAATGTTTTGGAAAATCCCTATGAAACTAAATCAATAATTTGTCCATATTTGTATTTTCTGCCTTCACTATGAACAGAACCAGGACCATATATTGGTTAGAATGGTGTGAATACAACCACCACATAGAAAACTTCTGCTCCATATACTTCATTTATTCCCTAGAGCATGAAGGCATACATGTATGAATATATAAGCCTATCTAATGTAACTATAGATGTTCCTATTAACCATATAAATATTAATTTTACTTTTTTTTAGTTTCATGGCCTCAAGTAACTTGTGGTAATGATTAATACAAGTTAATTAAAGGGATATAACATTTGGCAGAATGCTTAATTGTTTTACTTTTCAGTTCAATTTATGTCTCTGTGATCTTACATTATACTTAAATAGTGAGTCAGAAGTCATGAGCTACCTAACTGCAACTTATACTATCGATTTGCTGATATGCCTCCTTACATTACTTTTTATTACTGAGTAAGTAAGACCAGTATTTTCACAGTGAAGCTTTCTCTTGCCCTAATCCTTTTCTTCCAAAAATACACACAAAAGAAATCAAAATTCTAATATGTTTGAACTGGGCTGACTTAAATGAAATTCAGTTTTTCAGCTGAAGAAGTATTGTAGCTTTATAGAAATTAATTCTACTGTTTCCTTCTTTTTTTCCTATATCAATCTTCATTTGTGTTAATTCATTTTGACACATACTTATACTGTCAGTTCCAGTTCTCAAATGGATCACAGTGAAGGACCAGCAGTGTGTGTGGTTGACTCACATTGTCAGTATTTTTTTTGTCTTCTGTTCTTGTGTTATTGTCTTTCTTACTTTGTCTACATCCTCTCAATGTCCTACTAAATCTCTGATCTTGAGTGATGTAAATAAAAAAATAATGTAGTTGGTAAACATATTTCTTTTTTCCCCATATTTACCTTTCCAAATATTGTAATATTTACTTAATACATTAAATTATAAGATTGTGATGAACAGCTATAGACACAACTATGAAACAAAGAAGTAACTGTATAACTGTATCATCTGAGTCTGTATAGTAATCATTGTATTACTTCATTCTTTTGAAATGAATGACCTTCCTTACTCAGTAAAAAAAAAAAAAAAAAATATATTGAATGGATTCCAAGTCTCCATGTCTTCAGTCTGTGCTTCTAAGCTTGTGCTTAGACATAGAGTTTGTGATCTTTGCTAGGCTTTGCGCCTGGAACAAAATTATAGCACCAGACTTCCTTAACTGAACATCAGGAGGGACTTTCTGAAAGTCTGAAGTGATTATATTAACTGTTCTCTTTTTCACAGTACTCTCGCTGACGAGTAGAAGATTCCAATGTGGAGGTTGTCAGAAGCTTTTGATTGAATATACTATTTGGGAGCCAAAACACTTCACAAACACATATTGCCTTTTTTCTTTTTTTTTTTTTTTTCTCCTTTTCCCAACCTTTCTTACTCCTATTTCCTTGCAAAATAGATTTTTAAAGACAGTTCCCTTCAAAATATATTTATAGACATGGAAAATTTTTGTGAAACAGAATTGTTTTCTCCCAACCATTACATCTAGTAGATTAGAAAGGTACTCTTTTCTTTTCTTTGTTTTTTGTTTTGGGTTTTTTTTTTACCTAAATCACATTTTTCTCTTATCATCCTTTGTGTTTTCCACAATACAGTTGGAGACATTTTTTGTTTTTTCTTGTTTATGAAGAGATTATTCCAAGGCTGTGAATGAGCAGAACAGAGCACGCTGTCACCACATCCACACTTTCTTCCCAGTAGTAATTCTTGCACATCTGAGACAAGAACTTTCCCCATTTTTAGTATTATTCTTAAGCTATCCGATATTTTTTATCAAACCTATACATACATCTCTGTGGAATTTTAGATTCTATTCTGATTATGAAAGGAAAGTCTTTTTTTCTGTGAATGCTGTCTTTACTTGTCATATGATAGATCATAACACAGAGTAAAAGTGAAAATTTACCCTTTAAAAGATGACTTTTGTTAATTTTGTAGAACATGACAATAAATTTGTCTTTTCTCCTGTGAGTTTAGAGAAGAGGTGGGCTGAGGAATGAACCAGCAGTGTTAATACTCAAACATGAATGGGTGGAAAAGCAGTTTTAAGAGCTATTAAGTCCAGCTCCTGAAAAGCCTGACTTCCCATGCTGTAAAGCTTGTCTTACCAGTTTATACTAACCTTAACTTACTTATTATTTATATAACACATAAGAAAATTAAGGGGTTTTTTTTGCAGTCATCAAATAGGAGAACATAATATGCTCTAATCTTATTTAATTTTGCACTCAGTATCAGAATAGCAGGTTAACTTAAGATTTATTCTGTAAATTTTTATTGCACTATTTTCAGCAATCTCTTGGTTTGTTCACTCTTCACGAGTAAATGGAAAGTTTTTAGTATTTAAAATATCACAAAAGTATGTATTTTTCAAATCAGATGACTGGAATAAATTTACTTAGTTTAGACAGCTAGGGATAGACTCACATATTTTACTCTGCAATGTGTGATCAATTACAAGGAAGATATAGAAGTCCTGATTTTTTTCTCACTTTTTTTTGTTTGTTTTTAATATAGAAGTGATCCAATGATTTTGTTAGAGTCATATCTGATTTGAACCCATACAGTGAGAAAAAAATACATTCCAAGCTCTTCTCTTCTCTTCTCTTCTCTTCTCTTCTCTTCTCTTCTCTCTTCTCTTTTTTTTTAAACCTTTTAAATCATGGTTGTCTGAGATATTTATGCTATCCTTCTGATGTAAGAAACAACTCCTTAAAGCAATGGAGATTCAGATATAGTGCTTTTCAGAGAGCCACTACCGAAAGACAAGCAAAATAGGACTGTTGTTAGTACACAGATTCCTTGTAATTTTATCAAAAAATAGAAATGAAAGAGGGGGAAAATGCAGGTAAAAATCAAAACTTAAGTCCTAATTTCAATATTATAATGAAACACAACTGCATTTCCACTATTAAAAAAAAGATATTTAGTACTTGGTTATATTACTTCTATAATCTATGGTCCATTGCTTATCATGCTTTCTTTACTACTTTTTGCTCTTTCCTTTTGGTCAAGCACATTTTTGGTACCACTTTTTTACTTTCTGACTTCTGCAGTGCATCTCAGTGGATTCTTTTTTAAAATACTGGTCCTAAACTAATAAAAAGTACTATAAATAATAGTATAAATATGAGGCTTATAAATTACTGCTGCAGATGTTCAAACTATTTATAGTATAAAAAATATGCAAATGATCAAGGAAAACTTGATTGGATAGATCAGTATCAGCACTGAGGATACTGATTTTGTAAGGAAATCAACTGAACATGCACTGAATTATATCCAAAGATCTTTGCATAACTAAATTAAGATTTATATTGATCCACTTCACAGTGGTCAGAGAATACGTTTCCTCTTCTTACCTGATACCAAAGGTTGAGGTGATTTGTCTGATTGAACTGCACCTTTGGAGGGCACTGGTTTCAGAACACAGGATACTTATTTATGGACAGTATTAGAGAATTCACAAACCCCCAAAATAATGAACACTGATTACGTGCGCTTATTTTTGCTATTTGTCAGGTTTTAAACTCTCACAAACTTCTGAGACTGTTCTGCATTTGTGTGGCAGCTTTGAAGACTTCCCGCTTCACTCCTTTGAGCTTTATGTGATGATATTGAAGGACTTGTTCAGCACAAAAGCAATCATTTAGGGAAAGGACAGGGATATCAATCATTTGTCAGCCCTGCAGAAACCCATCCATGTATGGAAGAAACAGCCTTGACTAACAGACAATCCCATTTCCCACCATTTCTCTAGGCTATTTTTTGTAATTTTTTTTTTGTATTTTCTTCACTGTTAAAAATTCTCCCCAGCAGCCAGCAGCCAATACCACGACTACCTTCTACTTCAGTGCTGTCAGGAATGCAGTCTTTTATAAACACTGTCTCATTGCAACAGAAGAAATATAGCTCTTTCTCAATCAAAAAATGTCCAAAATCTCACTTTACTAATTCAGAAGATAGAATTATTGTTAAGAAAATATATCTAAGAGTTCAACAGTTGATGGAAATGTAAACTTGTCACCACTAAAATGAAAACGGTAAGTAGAGTCAGTCAGTCCACCACAGCTTCAAGGAACGGGTTAGTGAAATTACAAAGTTGAAGTGCTGGATCTTTTCTTACATCGATGCCACATATTAGCAATTCATTTATAACAGAAGGCATAGTTAGAGTTAAATTTCAACCCAACCATGAAACTACACAGCAACTGAAACATGGGAAAAATATATTTGAAAATCATTGACATAAATACAGTAGCTAAAGGAAGAGGGTAAAGTATGAAACAAAAAGAAAAATGCTAAATGTTGATGGAAATATTTTACTGTCCCTTGAATTACATAAACCCCAGTTGTTTCAGTGGCAGTATTTATTTCCTAATGATGCACACCTGTAATATATTGCTAGATCCAGATCAATGAGTTGGTATGCCAGATTCATTTCATGTGTGTGTCAGGTTTACATTAAAGATAAATTGCTAAGCGAAGTTAAGTCAGGCTCAATGCCAAAGGCAGAAGGTTGTAAATGTAATACAAGCCTTATAAAGGTTGGCAAAAGTAGCTTTCATAACTTTACTTACATTGTCAGAATCAAGATAAGAGAAAAATCTGCATGTATGATTTGGACTTCGTTAAGTAGGGTCCTTCCTTGGACCTTTTAAAAATTTCAGAAGACCCATCAGTAAATCCAGACTGTGCAAGTAACTGTCATCCTCAAAACAATTTGTCTTTTCTACCTTGCCATTCAGCAACAACAGTGAATGAAAATTTTAACATATGGCTTTAAAAAAGCAAATGAAACCCACTGGAATTAATATTTTTTTCCACATAATTTAAAGACCATATTCGCCTTAGCTGATACTGCTTCAATCACAGTATTAATAAAAGTGCTGAGAGAATTGGCAGAGAACTTTATGCAAAGATCTTTCAACATTTTCCAGTCCCCCAAATAGACCAAGTTTATTAATGGTCCAGGTAAATGGTGAGACCTGTTTCTTTCTTGAAGACAGCTTTGTTTGAAGAGCAATATACACGTTAGGTATGTAGACTTACCTGGAAATTGAAATTATACCTAAGATAATTTATTTTTATTGGGGATTAAAGGGAAATTTTCTAGAAAAGAACTTGTTGTTTAAATGAATGCTTAACATAGTATTTTAACACAGAAACTTACGGGGTTTTGGAGACAGGGAGCATATCTAGTATCCCTGAAAGCTTCAGAAAAAATAGTTTTCTCATATTCAAGCTAGAATTTCTGTGTAGGTCTACAGGTGGGGAGAGTTGGAGCACACCCAAACAGCAAACAACCCTGTGGTAAATCAGAGGATAGGTCCATGTTTGAGTGCTGGACGGTCTGATTCAGGTATGGGACTGGAGCTTCAATTTCCTGCTTTGTGTGTTAGCATCTTAACCATGGGCTATTTCAAGGTGGCTGTTCAGGACCTCCAGAATGTCTTTACTATACAAAGGACTATCAACACGTAACAGCTACCGACCTAGGGATACCATCAATATGCTCACAGAAGTCTGCAGTATTGCCAAGCAAGTCTGCCTTCTCTCATGTAATAGAACAGCTTTTTAATGTCCCAAATATCTAACTTCAAATCAGCATTGTGTAATCCATGAAACTACATCAGACTTTAATGGGGACTTTGTCATTACATGTTCAATAGTCCATTGAGTGGGTTTGGGAAATAGTATACTCAGTTATACCCTGCGGTATACTTGGTAATGGTGAGTGATTCCTTTTACCAGTTGTGCTGTCTCTTGGATACTAATCAGTTTCAGTGTTTCTCTGAAATCCTAGGAGTGACTATGCTGGAAGTGGGTATTTTTTAATGAAAAATATTATTTCATGCACATTTTTACCATCTGTGTAGCAGAATAGGTGCAATTGGAAGTTGTAGGAATCAAAATCTCTCCTATTTATCATGAAGGCACCAGGAACAGCTTTCATATGTTACCATGGATAAGAAATAAGCCACATAATGAAATGAGACTTAAAGTAATAAACGGTTAATTAAATGTACGCTAGTGAAGAATAAAATCAATTGGTGCGTATCCAATCCAGCCTCTGAAAAGAGTGGTTTGTGGCTGTATTTCCCTTCTTTTGATGTCAAATTTGGGGCCCTTAGCATCGTTCTAGGCAGTAGGCACATTATAATTAAATAAAAGCTAGTAATTGATTGGTATTTTAGTATACTCTCTGATTGCAGGGTTGATTCTCAAAAGCCAGTAATTGGAAATCAAAATACTGAAAGGGTCACAAAAATAGCTATCAAGTATACCTCACTTTCACATTGGCTGCTGGGTGAGGAAGAGAGCAATAGAAAACATTGGAAAAAGTTCCAGAGGATTTTAAGGTATCATTGAAGCAGTAGCATGAACAAACATAATTTGATTAGAGTCATTCAGCACAGGTTTAAAAGGGGAAACTCATGCTCAAGCAAATTAAAAAGTCTTCAAAGATGTTATTGGCATGAAGTTCTGAGTGACTTTGGGTGACGGTAACGGGATATGGACCTGTTCACCTCTGGGTCATTATTTCAAATTTAGCCAAGGTCAATGGCAACCAAAAGTTGTCAGTATCTATGACTTAGTGACCTGTGTGAAATAAGCTGAAGGTCTCCTTTTTATGCTTATTGGACATTAGGCCACATCAAAAAGGCACCCTCACAATTGATGCTGCTGTTGTCAATCTTAACAACGATGAAGGGGCTGCATGGGTATGCAGGCTGCACTCCCCTCTGAAGTGTGGAGGTGATCTTTCTAGGTCAAGACTGAAATACACTGGGAAGCCGAAGCATACTTCTAGAGATACTTCTAGCAAAAGTGCCTTTGCTGTGCCTGTACAGATATGTGAACAACCTAGTTCAAGCACTATATAAAAATAAGAAATTTAAAAAGATAAAAAAAAGAAATCAGAAACAAAAAAGAAGAAAGAAGAAAGAAGAAAGAAGAAAGAAGAAAGAAGAAAGAAGAAAGAAGAAAGAAGAAAGAAGAAAGAAGAAAGAAGAAAGAAGAAAGAAGAAAGAAGAAAGACACAGTGCTAAAAGTTTGTGCTTTTCTTGTTTTAGTCTATACGAATAATTTCCAAAAAGGATTTCAGAGAAGGTGTGGTGAATATTACAGGTTTAACAAAAATAGTCTAGAATATAAAGCTCATCTAAATCTGGAGATGAATGTATGTCTTGGGGAAATTTATCATCGCTACATAAAAGACATAGATTATTTCATTCAATATATGTACACGGTTGAAGTGTCAATGAAATATAATTTGTGCATATGTGGTAGGCATAAAATATATTTTAAATTTATTGAAAAATATAAACTCTACATGTATTTATTAGTGATAAGTTAGTAATGAGCAGTTTTGTTTAATTTAAATTATGAAGACACTGATTAAGGGTAATATTCTGAGATGATAGAGACTGGAAAATAACCCAAACCAATCCTGGGAACATTTTTAACTAAAATCTATTGCCTGATATGACTGCTCTGGATACTGCTTACTTTTGTTTGTTTGTCTGTTTAATTGCCCATTCTCCAGCTCAGCTCGTGATTCTGTCTGCACAGCTTGGTCAGATTATTCTGAAATCCAGAGTAAGAGTTGTCCCTGAAAAGCAAAGTGGTCATTTCACTTCTCTTCCCTCCAGACTCTCGGTGCCACACTTCCTGGGCTTTAACCACAAATTCAGCTATGACTAAGAAGGAAGCCTTCTCCTTATTTCCACCTCCAGGGACTACCCCAAAAAGAAATGTTTTGAATCCAAAATGACCGTAGGCACCTTCTGAGGCAGGCATCAACTCATGCATACCACTTGCCTGATACTGAGCATTATCTGTCAATATGTCATACTGCAATGGTAAGCACAAAATTCAATGATCCACATATGATAATTGCTGAAGTAGAAACATATTGTACATGCCGCAGCAGATTTCAGAAAGAGAGATAGTTAAAACAACCTGTTTAGGTTTGAAATTACCTAATGCTGACAGTATGTCAAATGAGATGGATAAAAAACCAGTTAATATAAACTTAACAGCAGAAAGCACTGAAAAACAAACCTATTGAAAAAAAGTCTTGCTCTAGTTCTTCTTTTCAGTATATGAATATTTTAGCTGGCAGGCTGCAGGTTTAAAAAAAATTGATAGGCTAAAGGATCTTGTTTAAATTAGCTTTTAGATAAAGATATAAATAATTCCCAATCTTAAATGCAGCTTTCAAACATGATCAAGTTTCTTTTTAAAAAAAAATATTTTCCCTCTCAAATTAAAAACTGTCATTAGAAAAATGAGGACAAAAGACAATTCCAGTTTGAAATATCTCCTAGTAAGTATGGTGTATAGCAAGAAATTGGGCTGCGCCAGTACAATGCAGAGATCCTGAGATCTCTGTACAAGATTTCATTGCTAATTTTCACTTAAATACACAACAGTTCTTGCAAAAAGTGTCAAAAAATAAGTTAATTAGTTTCTCTTAGTTCTGGCCTGTTTATGCCTGCTACTATGCTGTGATCAGTTTCTAATAAAAAATTTTTTAGCCCTTAAAGTCTTAATTAAGAAATCCTTTTATTATTAGGACCCCCCTTCAGCTGACATTTTTATTTGAATCCAGTTCCACTGATCCAATCATACACTAAATGGTCACAGGGTTGGGTTTAGAAGCATCCGAATCCATGAAATTCCATATGCAAGAGAAGATGAAAAATACAAACAGTGAAAAAAGGGAAACTTTGGGCGGAGGGTTGTATTTAATTATATATGGGTGATAGCGTACAACAGGATAAAACATTTGTATTGTTTAGGGGTTAAAAGCAGAGGGAACATAGTTTAACCAGGAAATGAAAAGTAAACAATGGATAGAAACAGAAATATTTCACTATAATGATAATAACCACATGGAATAATTTGCCACCAGGGTCAAAAAGACAAATGGTATCAATCAGATAATAGAACAAACCATTTTCTGAAGAGGAAAGAAAATGGAGGTAAAAGTGACTTTTAACCCTGTTTTTCAGCTCAGCTTTTCCACTTTAAGAACTCCTTGTTTTCTATATACTGCTACTCTATGGATCACTGGTCATATCTTGCCAAAATATGCATGATGAAAATAGTAAAGCTGGATTTCTTTTTTTATAAAGTACTTTGCAAATGTATCATATACAACAGAAAGGATTATAGAGTTTCATTATAAATAATCGGAAGAGTTGGGGGGAGTTAAAGATCTTTTTCCCCCATTCTTTTTTTCAGGATAAAAGGCCAAAAATTTGATTTATTCTTAAAATAAAAGAATCTAAAATATCCATTCTAATGAATGCATTTTTTTTAAATAATTTACTCCTTTTGGTTGTATTAATGCATATAGGTGTAACAAATGGAAATATCAAAACTAATCTCTACCTTTTAAATCTCTCATTGCAATTCTTCAAAGCAAATGTTTGTTCAAATTTTCACAATTTCAAGAATCTTTATTTTAATAAAAATTCCAGTTCTTGACAGAGGAAGTTTTCAATTACTTTGCCCAATTCAATATGATGTTTTGACTAAATGTTCTTTCTTTGCCTTTAGAAGGAGAACAAACTGCAGGAATCACCCTATCTGCCTCTTTCATTGCTTTGGGTCAGTTCAGGTTTACAATTGGATAGTTTACATTCCTTGGTTCATTTACATAGCTACATCCATGCCAAACATTCTTCACTCTAGATGCATAAAAGAGGAAATATCCAAGTGCTCCCAGAAGCACCTTGTAATAATACATATTTATGCATAATAATATATGTTACTAGCACATGCACTAGCAGCATATGCTATTCTAGAACATAATATAAAAATATTTATTTATCCATAAATGCAATTTTTTAATTTTGGCAAGTTAGGAATGAAGGGGGAGGCATCACACTTCTTTATCCCTTTGTCATGGTGAATAAGGCATGTTTTAGTGTGGTTTGTCATTCATGAATTATTCTCTTTTCTTTCTATCCGTCCATCCATCTGTACCAACAGACACCTATACCAAAACAGATAACTAGATAGATACATAGATACATGGATAGGTATGATGAACAAAATCAGTTTTTAGCTATTTCGATGGATCACAGTACATAAATTCTACTGCAGCAGTTATCCACAGGATTACTGTCATCAGCAATGTGTTAAGCAATGATCTCTGGAGAACTAGTTGGCTACAGTTGCCACTTCGCGTTGCTTTAAGGTGTTCCTAATTAAGAAGAGATACTTATACATGAAATAATTTCTTAATGATACTTTCTCTGTGTAAAATCTCACTGGTCCCACAGGCAACTGTTAGATAAGAGCAGGACATGAAGCATTTATTTGGTGGTGAAATATAATCCACAAGATGTTAAAAAGTCTTTGCCACTTGTAATTTCTTTCTTTCCACTGCCACAACATTTTCATATTTCTGGTATGGAACTCTCCTAATCAAAAGAATTTTTGCAACTTTTTGTACATCTTGCCACAATATCTTGTGCTTCATTCAACTTGTGATCCAATTATACCTGTTTTATGTGCCATCTTTTTTCATGATTTGTTGGTGAAAGGATCAATTCTAAACATTTATGACATATGAAGTCAATGCAGAAACTCAGCCTCCTGAATCCCAAATGCATTAGAAAAATAATTATTTTGGAGCATTTAATCTACTTCCTGGAAACTTCCAGGCAATGAGATACAGTGGGGTATCATGGCAGAATGCTGCAGAATGTATAATATGCAGCAATCTTGTTTGACAGAGAAACTGATGCATTGACCTAACAGGTCTTTTCCATCTCTAACCTCTATGAATTTATGATACTCAGACATACTGCAGCCAAACCATTTCAGCATGGTATTAATTGCTCTTTTGCTCTCTCTCTATGTTTACATGTATGTTTGTATGTGTGCTGTTTTGTATAGAAGTAAAGCATCCCTTGTTTCAATGGTTTTACCAGAAACTATATAATGCTTAATATTCTGCTATTCTGTTCTTCCATAAATTATTGTGTTCAATATTCCACATCATAATAATCTTAATACCTCAATTTTTGACATTTCATTCTCTTTTATCTTACCCTGAATCATACTTGCTTAGGTATGTTATACATGTGCACCTATAAGTGAGGAAAGATAAAATATGAAAGCCTCAAAAAATAATAATTGCTGTATTTTGAAATGTTACAGCAGCTTTAAATACCGTAATGATTCATCCAGTTCTGGCCATAGCACATAAAGGTAAATATTAAATATCCCTCTGTCATTAAAGCTGACATGGTGGCAAATGAAAGAATTTCCTTTTTATTTATTTATTTATGTTTGGCTACATGGTTAATGGAACGTCTGCTTAAAAACAAAGAACCCTTTACTAGTGCTTATTTTTTTCCCTCATTTATCTTATACTATCAACAAGAATCAGCTTGCCCTCTGCAAAAATTCTATCTGCTTATCACCCAGATTATATGCAAAAAAAAGCTTGTGGGCATTTGTGGGCAAACTCTTATCTGTGGCATGCAGAAACACGTGAAATATCAAAATAGAAATGCATCAACATTAATGTCAGCGAGCAGAAGGGAAGCAGGACCTGCCACTTTGATTAAGAGATCAGCTGACAGAACTCCTTCCTGTGCATGGAGAACAAACTCTGACAACCAGGCAGAGTTGCTGTTTTCTCAAGTCACAATTATTAATTGCTTTGTAATCTTTGTTGCACCTCACTCTAGTTACCCTATAGTACATAAGACTGAAGGCCAGACTCCTTTGTTTATATTTGCTCTATATCAAGTATGTTAGACATGTTTCTTCTTAGACAGGAGATTAGCTTTCTACAACTGTTTATGCCTGTCCTGCAATGAGTCTTTCCTTCAGTATATTACATGAGTGGGTTTAGGTAATGGACTAGCAAGATCATTTTTTTAAGTCTTTCTTCTTGATTTGTGAAATAACCTGGTGTATGCAAATGATAGATTTCTCCTGTCAGAGTGACTGCTAGTCAGCAAACTGTACATGTACTTACAACCCACGTGATATCACTATATTTTAACTGTTCTTCTAGTACCTTATATTTAATACATTTTCCCAGCCACTTCATTCTAAATGTTGATCAATAGCATCACAAACGGGTAAATGCCAGTGAAATGGCACCATCAAGAGCTCATAGTCTAGTCCAGTGCCACAGGGACTTAGACAAAACACAAATCCAAGTGTCTTTGTATCCAACTGTTACACACCACTGAAGATTTTATCCATCCCACCATTTAGTTTAGTTCAAGATAGTCCTTGTTTTCAACAAAAAAGTTTCCCGAAAACCTGACAAACTGTTTTGTCCTCACTGCAATTTTTTTTTTTTTTTCTTCCCCCACTCCACCCCCCTAAATCATGGCAGTAAAGAATAGAAGGATCAAAAGCCACTGGCAGCCAAGGGATTCAAATGTGGGACCAGCACTGGTTACTAATTGTCCATGCTATCAGGATCTTGGCTTATTTAAGTATGTTCAGTTTCTGGTAAGGAGTGGAACAGACCATACGTGATTTAACTGTCCTCTTCAGCAGTCATCAAGCCTAATCCTTTTCTAATGTGTAGCCTTTGGAAACGATATAAAACCAGATTTTTACTCTCCCCATTCAAAATATAAGTAGATTGAAGTCAAACCCTTTGACTTTTGGGTACTCCACACTGAGTACCCGAACAGTGTTTTTGCTGCTCTGACTTAATAAAGCTCTGTAATAAGCCTGTAAATAAATGTTCTTAAGAACATGCAGACAATTATCATAAGTATAACTAAAAGCATTACATTGTTATTCTTAAAATGTGCTGGGTAATCTAGTGTTGAAATTGTACTGCACAGAATATCTTTTTTGATATATAATTTCATGGAACGCTATGTTTCTCTCCTTTGACTTTCACTGCCCCATCAGATTACTTCCTCACCCATAATTTCTGAAATCTGTTTGGCAGCATATAATGGCTTGGGGAAAATGCATGTTGCTTTTTGTGTCCTTTCAGGCTATTAATCATTAGTAACCTTGTATTCAGGTTAGTTCATTAAATATGTATGCATTTTGGTAATCTGATGCCTAATATATATTACAAACATTGTGCACTAACAGCAATTATATTCTCTCTAATGGGTTTTGTAATTGTAGTACCATGTTGGAGAAGCCTGTGAAACCTGAAATTCTAAAAATATCAGTAAAACAGATTCTGCTAAATGATAGCTAAGTAATAAACACATGGAGAAAGGTATTAGTTTGGAACATGATAGGATATACTATGTAGGGAACTGAATTATTAAAATTCATCTTTATTTCAATCTGATGATAAACAAAAAAATGAGGGGTAAAAGCATATCACAAACACTGCAAAACATCAGGGCACTATAATGTCATTGTTTAGTTCACATGTCCAGACTGCTCTAACTTGCTAAAGCTTTTTTCACTTTTTTCCCCAGTGCAAATGATCATGTCGGTAAGCCTGCAATTATAAGGGCAATACTATGCTACTAACTAAAAAAATATAAACCCCAAACCAACTATAGACCTTTATTTATTGGACATTTTTCCTCTGTACTTGAATGAACTTTCATAGAATATGGTGAGCTGTCAGCAAATATCTGACATGCATTAGAACTGATTTAGAAAACTTATCTGGATTATAGCTGGCAGTAGCAAGTTGTGTTGTTTAGGTGCATAATGAAGCTTTGCTCTGATTGTAACCTAATTGAAGAATATTTTTTTTTTAAAAAGGGGTGATGAGAGAATTCTTTTTTCAGTTACAAAGGTTTTAAATATAGTTACTTATGACATTCAGAAATATCACGGGCACAGAGCAAGGTCCATGAAATTAGATGAGTGCTGACTCCAGAATTTCTGACTCATTACGGGTGGAGAGAGATCACTCTGACTGAGATTCCAAAAGATATTCTGGCATCTAATATCTTACATTTCTGTGGTGCAAGAACATCTTTAAGGTTCTTGCTAGGTTATGTTAATAAAAAGCTGACCTCCACACACACAAAGGAGCGCAGAGGAACAAGGGCAGGTGGGGAGCCAAAATAGTACCCTGCTCTCGCTAATCCCATGCCCACCACAGGAGAAACCATTAAAGGCTCCTCCATGCACACAGGAGAGCCATCAGCCTATCAAAGGCTCCTTCACACACACAAAGGAGTAGAGAGATATGACAGAAGATGGGGGAACCCAATAATCCAGACAGAGACACAAACCCCCAACCTGTTCCCTCCTGGGGCTGTCTCAGGGGACCCTCCAGCCCCAGGGGCAGAAGCACCATGAGTCATCTGCAGCAACTCTCTGGAGCATCTTTTGGATGGAGGGGTGTTACTGCCTACATAGGTATGAGACACAGTATGGGGTGCATGTGAAAAATATTTGGGGATTGTGCAACACTTATTTGGGGATGTTTAGCAGATGAAGCAAACATGGGGAAAAGGAAGTTTAGGAGGAACAACTGTGGTAAGATAGAGACATAAGGGGATAAAAGGGGCAGAGTGCATGAAGACAGGTGGCTGGTAAGTACACTTGTCCGGCCATGTCCTGTACCTGATCACAACAGTTTGTCCAGCTTCCTTATCAAACAACACTCATAACTATTTTCATGGGTGAGGGGACTTTATTCTATGTGTGTGTGTGTGGTGGTCTGTACCAGCAACCAGACTGGGGTGCAGCCTGGCAGCTCATATGTCCAGATGCCAGTAACTGGGGCGACAGAGTGTCTAAGGCCAGCTACTGAAGGGATTTGCACTGTACATACATTTATATTTCTATTAGCAGACCTTCACACTGGTCAGCCAGAGACAGTAACAGGATGAGGCCATTTTGTTCTGTGTGTTTCAGCATGTGTTGATCTGCATGTCTGCCTGTATATATATGTGCACCATACAAGTGTGTTTGTGGTGTGCCTATCAGGAATACCTTCTCAGCCTCACTACTGGTTGGTCCCGGAGGCATGGAGCTGCTGCAGCCTTGCCTCTCAGGTTGTTGGATTTAGCAATTCCCTAATAGATCTGAGCCCTCAATTTTTTTCAGATTTTAGTTTAGTTTTCTTAGAAGAATATGTAATTTATAAGAAGGGCTTGTTCCCTTCAGTTTGCAAATGATCATCAGCTCCTCATCCTGAAAAAATTGCTGTTGAATTATTTAATTGAAAAAAATGAATCCTGATGAATGTATTTTATATTATTTGGAAATTTCAAGTTAATTGTTTTACAAAATATGTAAAAGTTTATATTAACATTTACTAAGAGCTGCTCTTGCCTGTCAAGAAAGACTCAGTGGAGTTAGAGAAGGTACAGAGAAGGGCAAATTAAACAAATAAGGCAACAGAACAGCTACTTTTTAAGGAGAATTTGGAAAGTCTAGGACTCTAATTTGAAAAGGAGAAGGCTAAGAAGGTAAACTAGTAAAATTTAGAAAAAACAGGAAGGTAGTGAATAAGATGAATACAAAACTGTTACTTGGTAAATCCCACAGTACTGGACATAGGGGGCTCTCAGTGAAGCTAGTACAAGATAAACAGGCAAAAAGTACTTAAAACATTATCCAGTACAATTCTGGAATTTATTGCTACAGTAGTTTGTGGGTGAAGACTATATCATCAGGTTCTACAGTGGATTAGAAGAATTCATAAACAGCCGGTCCATAGACAGATATTAAAGTGAATGCATAGGAATGTACCTTATCCCTAATTTAATGACTGTGGATAATAGAGTCTACCAGGAAAATGGACTGCAGTAGCCAGGCTTGTATGCTATTTTGAAATGGCATATCCCACTGACATTACTGGAAGCAGGACTAAGAGGATGGTTACTCCGACTCCAAGAACATTTCTTACATTCTTATTTTTATGTACTTCCATCTGGTTCAAGAGTCCATTTCTTTAAGTGTTACACAGATGTATTGCATAAATCTGAAATTGAAGGTCCTCATTCCACAGTTTTCCGCATGAAGATGTACTTTTGCACACACAGTTTATCTAATTTCCACTGCCACACCAGTGTAGTAAAAACAAAAACAGGTTTATGGCCTGAGGCTGTTAAAAGTTGCAGAAAGGTAAAATGATAATTAAAGAAATAAGTTCCAAAAAGGAATTATAGTGACAACTGATCAACTTAGCATTAGCAGCATGAATAAAATATCAGAACAGGAAATATTGCTTAGAACCACAATCTTAAAATATAACATTAAAAGCATTTTAAACATTTGCTAGGAAGTAGCTAGGTACAGTCAATAGACATTGTATTTTTAAAAGATTCTTTAGAGCCAGTCAGTAGAATGTTCTGGTTCGGTCTCACTATTTAAAGAAAGCTTTGCTGTTAGGTCAAATAGTTTGAGAGAATGCTGTTTTGCAATAAAACACTTTACAGTTCACCATTTCTATTGCAGAGCACATCCCCTTCAGAAATGTAAGAAATTATAGTAAATGTAATATTGTTAATAAATAAATTAGAAAGATTGCTCTTCCTTGACCTTGGACAAAATCATGACTTTGTTTAGAAAGACCTCCATCAATTTATAAAACTTATTAATTGGCAAAAACATTACTAAGAACTTATGGGTAAAAACCATCTTTCCCTTCATAGTTTGTCTTTGCTCATTCCAGAATGTATTGACTTTTTAGTTGAAAAGGGGATTGAATAAAATGTTCAGCTAGCTAGTAATAGGTAAGTTGTTTTCGGTCCAAGTATGAAGAAAAATAATAAATGTATCTGCTATACACCCATAAAAATAACACTAGAAAGACAAGTTATTATATTATATACCTGATGATTCAGGGCCTGTGACTCCTCTTTTGTCTGAAGATCACTCTCAGGTTACCCATTTCCCTACAAAGCTCTCATTTAAAGCAAATAAATACATCATTAACATCTCTAAACATCATAAATTTAGAAAACAGTTGTATGCTGTGAGGCATTGGTATGCAAGGCATAATTGTCTTAGCTTTCATCACAGGCAACCCTTTAAGTAGCTGCAGTATAGCGTTTCTGATACTACTGCTGGAATATTTAAAGCAAAATCTTTGGAAGTGTCTTCTGATATGGAGTGCCTCTTCTTGGGTGTAAGGCAAGATTTGAAGCTGAAAGGGATACTTTTAATCAGTGCTGATTGCCAATTGTTCCCAATATTCAGAGACTCTAACATTAAACACATAGATTGTTTAAGTTGAATAGTCTAGAAATTCCCTTCTAACCTAAGAGGAGTCTGGAAAACTTAGGCATCAATTGCCTGCTGTATTGGCAGAATCTAAATTAAATATTTAAATTTATTGTTTGGGTCTGCAGGTGCAAAAATGGTGTGTAAAATCAGTAACTGTCCCAAAAATCACCCTCAGAAAAATAGATGCCCAGTTTAAATAATCAAAACTAATAACTCTGTTACATCTGTAACTTCTGTGATTCCATGATTGCTGTAAAGATGTTTTGAATGCATCTATTTCTATGCAAATTCAGTGTGAATGTCTGTTTATATGCAAATAAACGGAATATGAAAATGGAATTTCTTAAAAGATGATTCACTTTTTAAATGTAACCACTAAAATACACTGTAATATCTTTGTTCTTTTGATGTAATTGCTATAATTTCTTTGAAAATTTCCATCCAACTTCTATTGGGTGCTGGGTATATCTTAGATAATAAAATTCGTTAACACAAACTTAAGGATAGCATTAGAAGCTTGCAAGCAAAATTCTTTGCAAAAAACGTCAAAAGTTGTGAAAAATATAGGGATAGGAATTTCAGAGTTAAAGACAAAATTAACATTTCAAAGCAAGAAAATGTATAGTTAAGATTCCCAAATTACCTTAATCCTCTCTCCTTAGACATCCCACTCATTCTTCTTTTTTCCTGTCTTCAAGACATGTTAATCTCGAGTCTAATTTTCCTGAAAAAAACTTAAAAATTCTAAAACTCATGCACTGAGTGTTGACTTTTCTAGATTAATGCTAAACATGTGTCCCACAAACTATAGTCATGGGATGTTTTTCATGCCTAAAAACTGGGTCTATATTCTGTGAATTGGGACAGTATTTTACATTGCCCATAACACATTATTCTTAAAGAGCACTGGAATCTCAGGTGCTCTTCAGAACTAGGGATGAAGTCCAATTTATCTTCAGGCTAACATTCCTTTAAAGGAAATGCAGCAATGTGACTGTGTTAACCCCATGCATAAGTACTTAGTTGGACTGGAGAGCAGTAGAGGAACTTTTTATCCTCCAAAACAAACCCTGCCAGAGCAGGATGACTCTGGAAAACAGAATAAGACTAAAAGGATGGGGTTCTTTTCACTTCAGTAATCTAAAAGTTAGTCCTCTAAGCCTAGACACCTCCTATACCCAATGAATCACCTCCAGAGATTAAACCATTCTATAGTTCTTAAAAGAGCCTAATGGTGTATTAATTGTCTCTCATATCTTCAGGCAAAAAGAACATGCCTGCATGAAGATCCTCGATTGTACTGACTTAACACTGCTAACAACATTACCGATTGTTCTCTTTCCTACAAACTGAACAATCTCCAGCTTAAAGCTGAATTAGATACTTCATTGTTTTGATTATAAAATCATAATGTACTAAAATTCTGATGAAAATAGATTCACCTTTTGGATAAAAGAAAAAAAAAAGAAAAAAGAAAAGCAGCTTAACACAGCTCCCTTTTAAACAGAAAATCATGAATCTTTGAGAACTTCAGCCTCAAATAGATTCCTTATTAGATAAGAATTATGACTTTTCAAATAACTTATTTGCAAACTACCTATCTAATAATTTGTCAGCAGGAACTAATGAACTCCTACACAGTGTACTGTTTCATTTAGGCTAGAAAAATACACATTAAATTGGAAGTTATCCATACAGTCTATATTCAAAGCACAAGTGAAAACTTAAATACGGAGCTGCTATAACACACAAACTCAATAAATAAATTACTTTTTTTAAATACTCTACTGATTAACATAAAGCAGACTGAAAAACATCGAAATTGCCTCTTTCTTCCAACATTTCATTTACTTTAATGCATTGTCTCACTGTTATATTGATATAAAGATGTTTGAAAATGGTGCCTGTAATCCACATTTTTGATCTGTTTAAAGAGCTGCTGGCTTCAGCAGAACATTAATGCAAATCTAATGTACCTGCTGGTATGATTAGCTGAATCAAATGATGGCATTTAAGTAACACCTAAATATTCTTAATTAGGATCTTCAGCTCATCTTAGCACTTAGAACTCTACAGATGGATAGTCTTAATTATCAGCCTTTTGATTAGGATAACAGCTCTAATCAAGATGATGTGGTTCTGATAGACAGCGTATCAGTAAATTAATGACTGTTGTTAAGAGGAAAACATAAGTGAAAAACAAGAGCTGTCTGCTATCTGGAATATGGTAAAAGAATAAAGTCTACAGCATGCGAAGAAATTAATGTTTTGTGGGAAGAACATAAGTATTCACATTTGGTATGTGTGGAATTGAGCCAATAATAACGCCTACTCCCAGTTTTCCCCATTCTAATCCCCCACACTAAATATGGCTATGAGTTCTCTCTTGCACAGTCACAAATCATGAGTAATGCAAATTAGTTTATAAACATTCCTTTTTGACACCTTGTGATTTTATGGAAGTCCAATGGACACAGGGCATTTGAACCAATGCCAGTGAAAAGGTTCCATATGTAGGTAAAAGTAACAAATGGCTTGTTAGTGGGTGCTGTTCATTTGAAATGGAGGCTATAAATTTAAAAGTATTGCTACATCACAAGAAACACAAGACTATATATGAAAATGCAACTCTTTCTTGCAGCCAAGTTACATGGTGTAACTTCCGCTTCTGAGATGTTTCATCACTCACTGCTGGAAAATTAATGTAAATGTTGGACTAATTAGGATACCAAGGTAGAATATGGCAAAGTGTTTGTTATCCAATATCCAGATATTGAAATTATGAGTTAAGTGTTTCCAAAAAAAAATGTTTAATTAATCCTAATGAAGGCAACCGAATATTTTATTTATATATCAGTAATTGTTTTTAGAAGTTATTTTGTATTAGCAAATGAAGGGCATTGAAATGTCAGGGTTTTTTGCCTAGTCCAGTGAATCATTTCTCACTTCCTGATGAGGGTGAGACCTGTGGGGGAAAAAAAATGTTTTCAACTTTAAATGAGTACCTTGGGCTTACTTTCTGATGCACTCCTATTTCCTTACCGAAATAAACAAATTTCACCACTACAGTTTGGGGAAAGCAAAAAAAAAAAAAAACCAAAACAAACAACAAAACAAAACAAAAAACACCCAAACCACACAAATCCAACTGAACTCGAAGAGAAAGAGCATAATGAAAGTGGAAGATAGTATCTGGAGGTGAAAGACAGGTATGTTTTGGGGGAAGAAATAGGCAGGACAAGAAAAGTAACTGACTCCTTAAATGACAAACAGTATAACAGTAGCTTATGTACACCGGCTTATCAATGTGTTTTTTGAATATTCAAAGAATGTGGTGGGAGAGAAGGCTTAAGAGTTTGTAGTTTTATGTTTTGTTTCCAGGGAACACTGGCAAATCCTTGCTACCTGTATACCTATATAGTACGGAAACCAAATGTTATACAGAGAATGACCTATCTTCTATAACCAAACTAACCCTGCATGCCATGACAGTTAATGAGCTTATCTGATTAGGACTGTCTATAAGATCAGATGACCTGAGAAATGCTGGGTTTGGACACATGAAGAGGGAAGTTTTCAGGGGCAAGTGGCAGTCATAAATGCTTTTGTGAGATAAAAAGAAAATAATTTTAAAATATTGACACTGGTATCAGATGACACTCTTCCTAAAATAATCGTTGGAGGAAATATTAATGAGGACTTAGTGTTTTCCTGATCATACGACCTGAAAACCAGTCACATCACACACTGGAAGACCTCCTCTTGAAAGTGGAGGAGAGCAGTGAGACTAACCTAAGGATGCTCAGAGAGCATTAATACTGACAGTTTCCCAGTGATGTAAGTTTTCTACCTTAAATTAGCAAACACTTGATTGATTTATGTAAAATACCAAGTCAGAGAGTCCCATACAAACAGTATTCATCTTATGAACTGTATTTAGTTGAGAATTAAAAAAAAAAATGATATTATGGTTTGTGTAATTTCATGCAGTTGTCCTTCCTTCCTCAAAACCCTTCCCCATCTAATCCACAGATGTTAAAGAGAAACAATCCAAAGGAAAATTTGGGGATTATTCTCCAATTTTTCTGTCAGGTGGTATATATTGAAGTTGTAATACATGCTAACACAAGACAATTTGTAACAGATTAAGAGGAACATGAATGTAAAAAGATGCAAATAAAGCCAGATTTTGAGCCTCAATATACATATGATTTTAGTACAAGCAAAGTATACTTAGTGGTGCATTAATTTATTTCTACTGTCTGCCTGGCCTCCAATTTTAAGTGTGCTACTTTGGCCCACTGCATATTTTCTCACACTTGTGATACAAATTTTAGCCTTAAACATTTAGAAAAAAACAGAGGAATAACAGAGGGGACAAAAATATTTATGATAAATTATTTCCTTCTTTTCTTATGTGCATATTTTTAAATATATCAGTCAGTTATATATAATTAAGACAGGTTTAAATAGTATGTTACATGCTCTACATGTTCCAAAATCCCTTGTGAATTGTGTGTTTCACAAGGACAGGATCCAGAATCAGACAATACATAGAAGATAATACCTTGATAATTCTTCATCTATCCTCTACCAGCCCTAGTAAATCCTGTATTTAGAAAGGTAATATATGTTGAATAGAGTAAGCAGAAATATGTAGTTTATTAAATCAGCCATTAAATAGCATCTAAAATGTNAAAGAAAAAAGAAAAAAGAAAAAAGAAAAAAGAAAGAAAAAAAGAAAAAAAGAAAAAAAGAAAAAAGAAAAGGAAAAGGAAAAGGGGCAGTGACACAACAAGACCCTGAATGACATTTGGTATTGAAATTGCTCATCATTTGCCATGGTACTAACTGGTCTCTACTTAAGACTTTTCCATTTAAAATTATATGCTTCCCTGCTCTAGGTTATGGCTATCAATTAATCGTAACAATGACACTTCCAAATGAGAACTGGATCAGTGTCAGCACTGAGTAAAGACCTAACCCCCACACCTCCCAAAAAGCATAAAATTATTCAACATTTTAAGAGATACGTTTTCTTTTTTTTTTTTTTTTTTTTTTTTTGNGCAGCCAAGTTACATGGTGTAACTTCCGCTTCTGAGATGTTTCATCACTCACTGCTGGAAAATTAATGTAAATGTTGGACTAATTAGGATACCAAGGTAGAATATGGCAAAGTGTTTGTTATCCAATATCCAGATATTGAAATTATGAGTTAAGTGTTTCCAAAAAAAAATGTTTAATTAATCCTAATGAAGGCAACCGAATATTTTATTTATATATCAGTAATTGTTTTTAGAAGTTATTTTGTATTAGCAAATGAAGGGCATTGAAATGTCAGGGTTTTTTGCCTAGTCCAGTGAATCATTTCTCACTTCCTGATGAGGGTGAGACCTGTGGGGGAAAAAAAATGTTTTCAACTTTAAATGAGTACCTTGGGCTTACTTTCTGATGCACTCCTATTTCCTTACCGAAATAAACAAATTTCACCACTACAGTTTGGGGAAAGCAAAAAAAAAAAAAAACCAAAACAAACAACAAAACAAAACAAGAAACACCCAAACCACACAAATCCAACTGAACTCGAAGAGAAAGAGCATAATGAAAGTGGAAGATAGTATCTGGAGGTGAAAGACAGGTATGTTTTGGGGGAAGAAATAGGCAGGACAAGAAAAGTAACTGACTCCTTAAATGACAAACAGTATAACAGTAGCTTATGTACACCGGCTTATCAATGTGTTTTTTGAATATTCAAAGAATGTGGTGGGAGAGAAGGCTTAAGAGTTTGTAGTTTTATGTTTTGTTTCCAGGGAACACTGGCAAATCCTTGCTACCTGTATACCTATATAGTACGGAAACCAAATGTTATACAGAGAATGACCTATCTTCTATAACCAAACTAACCCTGCATGCCATGACAGTTAATGAGCTTATCTGATTAGGACTGTCTATAAGATCAGATGACCTGAGAAATGCTGGGTTTGGACACATGAAGAGGGAAGTTTTCAGGGGCAAGTGGCAGTCATAAATGCTTTTGTGAGATAAAAAGAAAATAATTTTAAAATATTGACACTGGTATCAGATGACACTCTTCCTAAAATAATCGTTGGAGGAAATATTAATGAGGACTTAGTGTTTTCCTGATCATACGACCTGAAAACCAGTCACATCACACACTGGAAGACCTCCTCTTGAAAGTGGAGGAGAGCAGTGAGACTAACCTAAGGATGCTCAGAGAGCATTAATACTGACAGTTTCCCAGTGATGTAAGTTTTCTACCTTAAATTAGCAAACACTTGATTGATTTATGTAAAATACCAAGTCAGAGAGTCCCATACAAACAGTATTCATCTTATGAACTGTATTTAGTTGAGAATTAAAAAAAAAAATGATATTATGGTTTGTGTAATTTCATGCAGTTGTCCTTCCTTCCTCAAAACCCTTCCCCATCTAATCCACAGATGTTAAAGAGAAACAATCCAAAGGAAAATTTGGGGATTATTCTCCAATTTTTCTGTCAGGTGGTATATATTGAAGTTGTAATACATGCTAACACAAGACAATTTGTAACAGATTAAGAGGAACATGAATGTAAAAAGATGCAAATAAAGCCAGATTTTGAGCCTCAATATACATATGATTTTAGTACAAGCAAAGTATACTTAGTGGTGCATTAATTTATTTCTACTGTCTGCCTGGCCTCCAATTTTAAGTGTGCTACTTTGGCCCACTGCATATTTTCTCACACTTGTGATACAAATTTTAGCCTTAAACATTTAGAAAAAAACAGAGGAATAACAGAGGGGACAAAAATATTTATGATAAATTATTTCCTTCTTTTCTTATGTGCATATTTTTAAATATATCAGTCAGTTATATATAATTAAGACAGGTTTAAATAGTATGTTACATGCTCTACATGTTCCAAAATCCCTTGTGAATTGTGTGTTTCACAAGGACAGGATCCAGAATCAGACAATACATAGAAGATAATACCTTGATAATTCTTCATCTATCCTCTACCAGCCCTAGTAAATCCTGTATTTAGAAAGGTAATATATGTTGAATAGAGTAAGCAGAAATATGTAGTTTATTAAATCAGCCATTAAATAGCATCTAAAATGTATTTATTTTATACATCATACAATCTAACTGTTTTAATTAATTGATTTTTAACAAACACTTGCATAGTGCTTGCTGTAATGTCAGTTAAATGCCTATTTGTAAGTAAATAACCATTACCAATTTACATTTATAAAGTAGGGCCCTGATCCTGCAAGTGGAACCACACTGGTGGATTCTGGTACCACACTGTCCCCAGTAGGACACTGTGGAAAACACAGGAGAGCTCACAAAAGTCTAAAGGAAACAAAAAAAGCTCTGGTACGGTTTTCATTTGGGGGGTGTTTGTTTCTTTTTCCTTGAGACCTACCATCCACACCATTGCCTGGCATGCTGCATCCAAAACCCTGGGAACAAAAGCTGAAAAACTGCAGGCTGGATCCATACGGAGCACAAGCTCTTTGCCCACTGACACCTCGGTGTGTGCACTGGTAGACAGTAAGAGTGGTTGTGGTCCCAGGTGTCACTTTCTGAGTATTGCGTGTGTTCACACCCACATTTTAGTGGTTACATTCACAATCAGCCCTGCAGGCCTTTGCTGGCTCCTTAAAGGGCTGCTTCATGTTCATCTTTCATGTTATTTCATTCACTTAAAAGAATTAAGTTTTTAGTGTGTTTCTAATGATATAGAAATCTTTAAAATAATACTAATTTGTACCATTAAAAGATGTGAATTGGGGGGGGAGGGGNCATTTTTGTCAGTTACACTGCTGCTTACAAGTGTTTTTGCTGATACAAATTATCTAGTTCAAGATGTTTATGTTAGAAAGTTAAACCCATGAAACATTAATGCCACACAAAGCTAACAGGGATGTGGGAATTAACCGTTCTTCAAAGTTGTGGAAATAATTTCTTGCTTGTCTTTACTACAGAAGACTACAGTATTTTCATTTATTTTCATTTCAGGTTTTTAACACAGAATTGGATAATTAAGTATCAACTTAAGACATACTAAGTAGAGGAAATTAAACTGAGTTTAGCATGCAAAATGTGAAAATATTTTTTAAATATATCTGGAACGTAGTAAAGGTGCTTGACTTCTTAGGGTAGATATTTTATATGGACAAACTGTGCTGACACGATGCCTAAAGAGTAGGCAGATAATTTCAGAATTATTTCAATAATTTTATTTGTTATGAGGTGTTTGATAATGCCTCTGTATAGAGAGTAAGTATATTATGATTATAATATTTCAGAGGTATACCTATATACTTGGTTATCCAGTAGCTTCTGCTAGATGCTTTCAAATATGTTACATTTGAAATATACTTCATTGAATTTTTAAAATGTTTCGATCGCAGGACTGTAAGGATAAAAATGATATCTGAAGACATATAAAAACCTCAGGATGGCTAAATCTCATCAAACTCCTCTTGATCCACTGCTTATCTGACTCCTATGTTTCTCTTTTTTTTTTTTTTTTTCCTGGAAGGAAGGGAAATAATGCCTGAGGTATAGCAATGTGAAATAAAATCAAGAGCTTAAATACACACCAGGCCTTTTTTTTGATGTAGTTCTGGTGAATCAGTGAGAAAGGCTTGGAGTGGTACTCAGAGTGACACATCTGCAATCACACATAGGCATCCAGCTTGACCCTCAACCATTCTTCTCTTTCCACATCTTGTCTTTCACATCAAGCAAGAAAAAAGTTCTCTCTCCTGTTACCTATTCAAATTCTTCACACTCCCTGTTGACTAAGATTGGCTGAGGCCAGAACTGAACCTTGCATATAAAATTATGAACCATTGTCCAAACTGAAAAGATGTTCCATTGTTATAACTACATAATGTGCTATATAATAATATGTTGTGCTNAAAAAAAAAAGAAAAAAAATCTAGCATTTTATTTTCTTTTTATTGAAACCAAGTCTTTACTTTCATTTTCTATGCATATACATNAAATAATAATAATAATAATAATGATTTTGATGATGATGTTAAAATAATAGCCATGGGTATTATAATCAGTAGCAGCCTTAGGCATGACACTATGATGACCATTCTATCTTTAGACAACAATTGTAATGTACAGCTGGCCAGAAGCAACAATTGCATTTGGGGGGGGGG
>VZTQ01010267.1:78867-100553 GCA_013400755.1 Pelecanoides urinatrix | reverse complement strand
TCTACCTAAGAGGATGAAGAGTTGGGTTTTAACTTCCTTTTGCCAAAGAGAGCCTAAACTGTGGGTCTGCCACTTTCTATCACAAAGGTAGTGTATAAAGACAAACCACAGTCTCATCCTTTCCAATAGTTCCTAAGAATGGTAGCCAACGCTACATTTTTTTTTAGAACTCTCTTGCTGGTGTATTCTGGATATGCTGGCCATGCCCCTGATGAGTTAGTGCTCTTCAGAGATTTATAGAAAAAGGTGCCTGCTGCCACATGGCCATCTGGTTTAGATGAGAACTGGACACCAACCTGCAATCTTTTCCACCACCTGTCTTCCTTTCTCTCTCATCCTTTCTCTCTCTCTTACTCTCTCTCTTTCCCCCTAAAGTCAGGCCAGGTTCTGAGGGAAAACAGTTTAATTAACAGCTGAGTCCTCTGTTTTGTGTTTTCTGTTACAGACTGTTTGAAAGCCAGACATATCACTTAAAGATGGTCTGGAATGCCCATATTTTGGTAAGGAAATTTAAAGTATGTGGATAATATCTTCTAGATTCTGTTACTTTGTGATTTATATTTAGGGAAAAAATACTAATAGAAGAGGACGAATAAGCAAAAGATGTGAATCAACCTTCAGATGACAGATTTTTTAAAATCCTCCATCTTAAATATAAGGTAACAGGGAAATCTTATAGTATACAGAAAATTATGAATATTCTTTTGATCTTTTCTGATAGTAAAATGGCGCAATAATAATGAGTTCCCTTTGAACATCAGTGCTCTGACAAAATCTGTTGTTTTCAGTAGAAATTGTTGGTTTAGTGGAATGTTTTAAGATAATAGTGGGATTTATTAGTATCTTCTGTGTAATCATGTTCAAGCTTGTAAACAGTTGCATTGAAAGTATATGAAAACAAATATAAAAAATAATTTTATCAGATATGGGAAAATACATGATTATAAATTTATTTTTACTTAACATTTCTGTTCTTTCTCCATTCAGAAAAGAATCATCTCTCTTTATGTGTTTAGAACTGCATGTGTAATTTGGAAGCTAAAGCTAATGATGACAATGATAATACTTCTGTTGACATCACTACCTCCTGAACCTATTGTAGGGTAGGAATATCTTAGAACACCACTATGTGAAATAGCATCAATACTGCTGTATCAATTATTAAGAGAAATAAAATACTTCCATAAGTTTCTTAAGAATGTATACAGGGTCAGTGCAGTTCTCTAATCCCCGCCATCTCATATTTATTGTTAGAAAAATACAGCACTTCAAACTTCAGTTTTCCTCCTTACAGAAGGGCTACATTGTGCTTATATTAAATATATGAACCTGCTTTGAAATCAGCTCTGTATCAGACTGAAAGTTTTATTCAGTAAAAAGTTAAGTAAATTAATGCAATTTATTTTGCCAAAATTATTCATGACACATGACCAAAAATTGAAATCCACTGTGCAATTCATTGATATCTTCTTATGTCTATACCTGGTTTAAATACACCGTTCTTGTTCAGTCTTTCTGTATTAACAGCCATCTACGAATTCAGATTACAGCTATTCCATGCAGACAGTGGTTTTACAGAAAAAGACATATGCATACACTATAATACAATCTATAATAATAATGCTTAGTATCTATATTCTGTATTCGATTGCCTTGTCAAGTTGGCTCCCCCAAACAAACAACATTAACTTCACAATGGAAAGAAAATGGTCAGGAAAAGAAATTATAGTTCCCCATTGGGAAAGGAGGATCACTATTAAGGATAATACAATTGCTTTGGAGACAAATAACTTACGAGTTCTTTAATACTCCCTGAAATATGTCTCTAACCTTTTCCTTGTACTGTATTATCCAGTCAGTCAGACTACTGCTATTTTGTTCATGACACGGATGAAGAATACCTGGGTCAGGTATCCTTGTGAAAGCAGTATATAATCAGGAGCACTGCTGTCAATTTGTGTTGGCGTTTTGAAAAGAAACCTCACAGGCTATCTGCCTTGTAGTTCTGGATAGCTCCAACATCATATGTCATTATTAGCATATTCCAGATAGGACTATTATCATGTACTAATTCCATTTCTATCCAGCCCAGAATTTGTAAAGCTGTTAGGTGGTATTAAATGGTGGTGTTAGCTGCTCACTGGATGTCAGTATTAAGTTATGTGAGAATTAAACTTCTGTCCCAAAGGAGCCATTTCCTCAAGTTCAACCCGAAGGAAAGAAGCAAAGGGAGGTAAAAACTCCAAAGATCAAAGACCCTTTGCTTTCTGATAAACCTTGTAAAATGGCTGAGGGCAATACTGCGAAGAGAATGCATGATGTGGTAAAAACTGGTGTGGGAACAGTTTGAGTGATACTCAATCTGCTCAAGCAGCTCAACAAGTTCAACTTGTGACCTGATGCAATGTGTCTGATTTTACCTAAAGCAAATTACAAAGCACTCACACAGTATTTTGCCAGGAGAACGTGTGCAGATGGTGGTAGCAACTTCAGTTGACACTACAACACCTTGACAAGACTTTCTCTCTGTGACCAATGGGTGGTGTCTCCTTGACTGCAGTCAGGATAAGGCCCTTTCTAGTTCTCCTTGATTAGTAGTTTTGATTTCTGGAAGGAATTTACCAAGGGTTATAATGAAATTGAAAGAAATAAACATTAAATTTACACTCTCAAGTATTTACAGAATTTTTATGAGCAAATATTTCCTAAGTTGTTGTTCACTCTCTAGTTTCAATGGGAAATTTAAAATACTCAACCTTCCCTCCCCTCCATCCATGTTTGCTACTTTTAATAAATATAAACTGCAT
Source organism: Pelecanoides urinatrix (assembly GCA_013400755.1). Lineage (NCBI taxonomy): Eukaryota > Metazoa > Chordata > Aves > Procellariiformes > Procellariidae > Pelecanoides > Pelecanoides urinatrix. The sequence continues at coordinate 97,746 of VZTQ01010267.1, read as the reverse complement.
CCTTTTGTAGGGGTTGTGTCTGTCAAAGTTTTTCTCTATAAGAGCGTATACAGTCTACAACACGCGCTGGACAATAATTGTCCAACACCTAATTATCTTAGATCCATTTTGGGATACCTTATCACTGATTATGCAAGGCCTGTTATACTACTTTTATTATAGTTTAAGTTGCCACATGGGGTACCCATGGGGAACCCTACAGCTATATAGCCACAAAAGTTGAGCAATCACCATGAATTCAGCTTGATCCACTTCTGGAAAATTCCTCGGGAAGGTATCCCTCCACTCCCTTTTACACATAGACCCGTAAACCCATATTTAGCTGCCAAAACCCCAGTCCAGAAGTTTTAGGCACATTCCCATGTCCTATCCACTAGACTAAACTGTCCATCATAGCTATAGCTGACAGTTTAAAGGGTGTATGAGAAATGTAGAAGCTACTGCAGTACAAAAAATAAATGAGAAAGACTGCTGCCAAAAAGAGTAGGAAGTGTAATAGGAGCACTAACGTAGTACTAAACCATAACCTGAACAAGCTTGTGTATATTGCATAACTAACCAGACATTTATTTGTGCAGTGTCTTAACAGAGTCCAACTTTTAAGAAATGAATTATTTCATATTTCTTTGTTTATAAATGTTGTTTGTGTTAGAAATGGGAGGTAATAGTTTTGTTTTGACAAGATTTCTCAAAAGGTATTAGAAGGTAGTACATTTCCAATCTATGATCCCAATTGTTTTAAATTTATGTGTAAAGTTCAAATCTGGTGGGAAATAAAAAATGCAAAGTGTCTGTCCTTAAAATACCCAATAAATCTTATTTAAAATAATTTTATTTTCCAAGGTGTAAATGACTTGATAATTTATTTATCACAGAAAAGGCCTCTCTATTTGGGAAATTGTGCTATATATCCATACCAGCATTTTGCAGGTGCTGTACAGATGTTACCTGTTGCTCATGAAATGCAAATTTTTGGCTTAACCTATCATCAGGGAAAAGCTGGAAAGAGAATATAATGTAAACCATCACAGTGTTTTACTATATTACATCATGCCACCTTTTAATACTGTACTTCAAATTACTATCAAAATGGTAAATCGTTGCCTGATAAGATAAGAAGCAAAGCTTAATCATAAGTACCATTTTTTTTGTCACTTATTTAACTTGAAATACCAACTAGGTTCCTAAAACAGTTTCTTATTTTATGTAGCCATTTATGTTTTATTTTAATGTTTTATTGATACAACTATTTGCTATAGACTACTTGTATCTACCTTTCTAATAACCAAGTACATCCATAAGATATCCTACAGTTTAGTAATTTGATGCAATTTCACTGTGTATCACAGAATCACAGAATGGTTGAGGTTGGAAGACACCTCTACAGACCATCTAGTCCAAACACCCTGCTCAAGCCGGCTTAGCTACAGCAGGTTGATCAGGACTATGCCCAGATGGGTTTTTAATATCTCCAAGGAGTGAGACCCCACAACCTCCCTGGGAAATCTGTTCCAGTGTTTGGACACGCCCACAGTAAAAAAAGTGTTTCCTGATGTTCACAGGGAACGTCAGTTTGTGCCCATGGCCTCTTGCACTGTCACTGGGCACCCCTGAGAAGAGGCTGACTTTGTCTTCTTTACTCCTTACATCTGTTATTTATACACATTAATAAACCCCCTCCTGAGCCATCTCTTCTCTAGGCTGAGCAGCCCCACCTCTCTCAGCATTTCCTTATATGTGGACCATATAAGATCCACATCTTTGTGGCTCTTTGTTGGACTCTATCCAGTAGCTCCATATCTCTTTTGTACTTAGGAGCCCAGAACTGGACACAGTACTCCAGATGTGGCTGAATAGAGGGTAAGTATCAGCTCTCTTGACCTGCTGGCAACACTCCTGATGCAGCCCAGGGTGTTGAAGGTGTCCTGTAACTCAAGGGCACCTTGCTGGCTCATGGCCTACCTTGAGCAAATCTTACCAGTAAAAATAAGCAAATCTTACCAGTAAAACCAAGGTGAAGAAGGCTTTAAGTACCTTGGTCTTTTCCATGCCTTTTGTCTCCAGGTCCCCTGCCCCATTTAGGAGTGGGCCCATGTTTTCCCTAGGCTTCGTTTTGCTGCCAATGTACCTGCAGATGCCCTTCTTGTTGCCCTTTACATCTCTTGCCAGATTCAGCTGCAGGTGGGCTTTGGCTTTCCTAATGCCATTTCTGCATGCTTAGAAACTGTCTCTAAATTCATCCCAGTTCACGTGCCCTGCTTCAACTTCTTGTACACTTCCTTTTTATGTCCAAGCTTAGTCAGGAGCTCCTTGTTCATCTATCCATTCAGGCTTCCTGATGCCTTTGCTTGATTTCAAGCTCATCAAGATGGATCATTCTTGAGTTTGAATATCAACCAGCTCTCTTGAACCCTTCTTCTCTCCAGGGCCATATACCATATGATTGTTCCAAGCAGATCCTAAACAGGCCAAAGTCTGCTCTTCTGAAGGCCAGGGTTGTGGTTCTGTTTTTAGCCTTGCTATCTCCTTGAAGGATCCTGAACATGACCATTACACAATCACTGTAACCAAGGCTGCCCTTGACCTTCATATACCTGATCAGTCATTCCTTGCTTGTAAATAGGAGGTCCAGAAGAGCACCTCTCCTAGTTGGCTCCTCAATTATTTGTGTTAAGAAGTTGTCAACAGTGCTCTCCAGAAACCTCCTGGATGCTTGTGCCCTACTGTGTTGTTTCTCCTGCAGATATAGGGGTGGCTGCAGTCCCCCATGAGGACCCAGGCCTGCAAACGTGAGGCTTCTTCTAGTTCTCTGAAGAAGGTGTCATCTACTTCTTTGTGATCAGAAACTTATAACAGTGTCACATATGTTGGTCAACCTACTAATCCTGATCAGCCAGCTAGTAACTCATCCCTAGGCAGAGCTCTAGGCATTCCTGATGAAACTTCCCCTCTTCAAGTTTCTGTGTCTTCCATAATTTTGTTTACATTCATTGAGTGTCATGGTGATTACACTTTTTATAATGTTCTCTAAAACACATTAATTAAACATTTCTTCCTAGAAAAAACACATTTTCCTCTGTTCTTATACATAAATGCAAACACCCTATATATACCAATTCAATTTGAAAATACCATATTGCTTACAGACCATGAGCAAATGAATTAATTAAATTCACTGATTAAATTAATTACATTAATTAAAAATATGACTCTAATACAGATCTCTGAATGAATTTTGAACTAAGATAATAAAATTTGTAATTCTTCTCAAAAGATGGTATTGTAGCTAAAATGCCTAGCTGTAAAAGCCAAAAACTAACGAAGATATAATTACTAATTAAAAAAAAAAGTCTTCCTCTCCTTATTGTCTTTCATCTGCCCAATTACTTCTTTTGAACTTAATAGTTGTTTCTAATTGTTGCTTGTTTTGTGTTTGGTTTCTTTTTGTTTTGCTTTGTTTTGTTTTTCCTCCAAATACTTTGATAATAATCCAGGTAGAATAGCAGCATTCTCTTGCCTTTACAGTGTGTAGTCTGTGATTTGTATTCATTTTGGCTTATTTCCCATGTACTGTAGTTTTCTAAGAGCTAGAAGTTACTTTGCTGTTCTTCCTCTCCAGTTGCAAAAGCACTTTACAGCTCATGTGGCCATTCAAACCAATAATTGAAATGTCTCATCTTCAGACCCTAACAGCAGCAAGGCATTTGAAATAAGCCAACCTTTCCTCTGATAAAGCATAATTTTTGGGGAAAAGCAGGGCCAAGATACATAGTTTTACACCATCTCTACAGCTTTCAAGTTTGAAGACATTTCTGGGTTATCAGGTAGCCACTTCATACCATTCCTATTTGGCATGTTATATTGTTCCTAAAGAGATCATAATGCATAGTGATATTGAGCATAAATTATATGTGTTACTCTAAAGATACATTATCCTTTCTTCTACAGCTCTTAAACTGCTAAGAAATTATCTGGTACACAGAGTACAAGGTAATAACAATTTCAGTGAGACACTTCTTTTGCTCCTGGAAAACCTCATAACCTTGGGAGGCATTCATGGTTAAAAGTGCCTTGAATGTATCCAAAATATTTGTACCATCCTACACTTGATTTTGAATGCCTAAGAGTGAAAAGCCCTGCTCCTAGCAGAGTTCCTCCACCTGGATATCCAAATGGCATTTTTCTCTCAGGACTCAATGATCTTGTCAATTTTGCCCTTCTTGGTAATGCAGAAGTATAATATAAAAAAGTTTTTTATCTGAAATAATATAAGTAACCTGTTGAAATATTATTTTCTAAGCTACAGGAGCTTATAGCTTTAAACCTTTATTAGGTTTTAAATGTCTTACATAAGAAACTTTATTTTAGAATGTGTCTGTCCATACTATAGACAGCAGTAGCAATGCAAGGAAACTAGCTAAACTAAAAACTGATAGCACTTTTTGAAAACAAAACAAAATGCAACAACAAAATTCAATGAAAGTTAATTTGCTCTGCTTTTCACAACTCTTTTTTTTTTTTTTGGGGGGGGGGGGTGGATCTGACTAAGGTGAATGATGTCTATTTGAGTGCTTGCTGTATGCAGTATAAAAATATCCAGTCTCTGCAATAAGAAACTTATAAGGAGATGAGAAATGCAAAGGATCAGGGGAAAACCACAGGAGATATATGACTTGCTAAAAATCACGCAGGTGGCTGTTGGCAAAACCAGCAACAGAACTGAAATTTCCTGGCTTCCATACTGCTGACCCATTCACTGAATGACCGTGTTTTCCATTAGATATTGAGACCATTCTCCATCAAACAAAATTACATATTTAGTAAGCCTCTATAATACCTTTTAGGATGAAACTTCCTCTATTAGTGTAAGGTTACCTTATTGCATTGTTAGAAGTTAATGTGTTTTTCACTATACTGCAGACAGTCTGAACCACCCATCCACTGGCCTGTTTCAGAAGTACCATGGTGTAGTCAAAATGATTCTTTCTTACTTGTTAAACCTTTTATTTTTAGGATAGAAAAGGTTGTTGAAGTGTAAAAAGTAAACTATGTATTTTATTACTTTAATTTATTGCAAATGATGGTATGCATTTTGAATAAGTAATGCTGCCTCATGTCCTACAAACTACTTCTGGAAACTGAAATAATAAATCTCATAAACTGTATATTAAAACAGTAAACTGCACATTTGTAAGACATCCTCATTTATTTCCATTAAAAATTCTCTAAAATCAAGGGGCTGTTTGCCAAGGAATCAATCAGGTAAGCCCATATGTTATTGATTCCTTTATTGCTCTGCATGATTTAAAAATAGCATCAAAACTGAAAAGCATAAAACCTTGCACTTTAATGTGCTTTAAATCCATTTCTTTCATCTTGTACTGTCTGTGGCAAACAGGCATGCAAAGTCTGCTTGGCTCATTGAATTTTTAAGGTCAGTGTTAGATCTTGTTCTGGGATTCTGATGTCATTATTTGCTCAAAACTCAGTCTTTTTTCTGGTTTTAAGCAACAAACTTATGCATTTATGATGGGTTTGTACATGGAAATTCATATGCAATTAAATAGATAGTAATTAAACAGAGAAGTTATAAGTCATCTTGTCATAGCTATTGATTTGCAGAGACCAAGAGAGAAACGTTGACCACATAAGTGACATATAAATTTTTTCAAACTCGTGCATTGTATGAAAGCAAATCTACGGGGCACACAGACCTACATCACAGCAACATGGACTGTGTTCCTACTAACTAGGTAATCTACTTCTTAACCCAGACTTTTAAAGACTTTACAGATCAAGCAAGAATCTATGAAAGGCAGAAAAGTATATAATTTCAGTTTTACAATTTTGCCTTTAAATCAGAAGATTTTAACAGATCAAATAAGCTGAAGTTTTCAGCTGTGGCATTCTTTGCCTTTCTTCACAACACCTTTTAGCTGCAAATGACATGCAGTGCTAACAATTCCAAATTCCCTAGACCACTGAAAATCAAGAAAACTTGATGCTCTATATTACAGGAAATCAGTTATGTTTTGCTTCTCATTTAATCATCTGGCAGAAGTTTTATTAGTTACAGTAGCTTTTTTCTGTGGGTTTTGGTTTTTGGGGTTTTTTGTTTGTTTTTGTTTGGTTTGGTTTTATTTTAATTAAGTTGTTACTTAGTTTTTGAGATCTGGCTAGATTGCAGACTATTATGAGTTTTGAATTATGAAAGGAACTATCAGTCTCTTTTATGAAAACTTAAATTTGCTGGTGTTTCTATATGCTTTAAAAATGTTAAATGTCTCAGTTGATAATACTACAAACAAATAATGCTACTTATAAGGGAGAAATATAAAAGATAGCAGATCCTAAAACAAAAGAATCAATGACTCAAGTATTAGAAGATCCTGAAGTGAAAAATTAATTTCTGTGCATTTTCCATTGTGGAAGTTTTGCACAATGCAGAGATAAACATGTTAACCACTTTGCCTCAGTTTACAACTGCTAGAATATCTTGGGTTTGAAATTAGGATTCAGTTTTGAATATTTGGGTTAAGTTCTCAGGATTTTCCGAAGGTAATAGAGTTAATCGTCACAAGGAACTGTGAGACTCAAAGAGAAAGCTTTTATAAGAGCTACAACTCAGACTTCTAAATCATGTGTTTATTGTAAGAATTTGGACGTTGCATCATTAAAAAATATACAGATTTTTATCATTGTCTGTGACAGAAGCAGTTCTTTAAGCACAAATCTTGGATAAAAGTTTGCTAAAGAAATGTTTCTATTCTCATCATTTATTATTTAAGAGAAAACCCTGATTAAGCACCAAGAAAGCTCAAGGTTTAAAATGCATATATAGGTATATACACATAGAAGCATACTTACGTACACATACACATACACATACACATACACATACACATACACATACACATATACATATACATATACATATACATATACATATACATGAGATCTTAACTAGTTGTTGAATTATGAACTCCAAGCAAAATCATTCTTATTAATGAGCTAAGTTATACTGTCTATAACTTGGGGTGCAAGTGCAACAGAGTGGTTGAAACATCATCACTAACATCACTCCTTCAAACTTTTTATTGACATGATATTTTAAAAATATAACCTATTTACAGCAAAAGTTTCTAGAATTGTGCTCTATCTGTATGTGAATTTTGAATATTTTCGATCATTTGCAAGTGTTCTCAGCTGAAAAGATAAAAGAATTAAATTGTTATCTGTTGATTATGAAAGTTAGGTGGTGTCCTGGTTTCAGCTGAGATAGAGTTAAATTTCTTCCTAGTGTTGTGTTTTGGATTTAGGATGAGAAGAATGTTAATAACACACTGATGTTTTCAGTTGTTGCTAAGTAGTCTAGTAGTCAAGGTCTTTTCAGCTTCCCATGCTCTGCCAGGTGCACAAGAAGCTGGGAAGGAGCATAACAAGGACAGCTAACCCAAATTGGCCAATGGGGTATTCTATACCATATGACGTCATGCTCAGAATATAAATAAGAGACGTGGTCCAGGAAGTAGCGATCGTTTTTTTAGGTTATTGGTCGGCCAGTGGTGAGCAATTGCATTGTGCATCACTCATTTTGTATATTCTATTACTGTTACTGTTACTGTTACTGTTACTGTTACTGTTACTGTTACTGTTACTATTACTATTTTCCCTTCCTTTTCTGTTCTATTAAACTGTCTTTATCTGAATCCACGAATTTTACTCTTTTTTTTTCCGATTCTCTCCCCCATCCTACTGCAGGGGCAGGGAGTGAGTGAGCGGCTGTGTGGTGTTTGGCTCCCTGCCGGGTTAAACCACGACAGGTGGAAATGCCAATATGAAAAAGACTTTATTTACAGCAGGATATCGTGTTCTCTCTGAAATGTCTTTTCAGTTTCTTTATCTAACATGGTTCAATTATATGGAAAGTTCTGAAATGTAGTATTACTAATAGTACTGAGTCTTGATCATGTGTACTAGCAAAGGAGCAAAAAGAAACAGATTATTAGCATTGTTACTCAGCTTTTTGTCATCAATGAAAGCAGAGAAGTACTTGCAACATCCAAACAACATGGTGAAGGACAAAGAAATATCAGAACAAGTGAGCAAAAAGTAAGCAAAAATTTTGTTGCTGAGACATTACTCTTAAAGCACAAACTGAGAATTCCGTCAAACGGACATAGTAGGCCTTTACAGGGTAGTGACTTAACCCGGTTATTGCCTGTCATGAATAGCAACATATTTGACTGTGCTTGAGAGATGCACTTAGATGAAAACATAAGCAGAGGTAGCTGTGAAGGCAAAACACTGACAGATGAGCCTTAGAATATTTTCAAAATATTTCATCCCTTTCCATGCACTACTGTTATGGACTTTTTTGCTATAGGCAACAAGTTTAAAGGGTCATATTTCATTTTATTAGGATTTGAGTACCTAAAATGTTAGAAGAGATGTCCTGGGTCATACCAATGGTCCCTCTACCTAAGAGTTATGTTTCTAAGAGTGGTCAGCAACAGTTCCTTAGTAAAGTGACAGGGTAAATGTGCACGGTTCATTTCCTTTGAAAATTCTTTTAGCTTGCACAAAGCAGATAGAAACAGAGTTAGAGCTAGAGCTTATACTTGGTTATACATGACAATAATTATACTGCTGTATATTTTCACTAACTTTTGTTATCTATTTATCCAATCAGGTGATATAAGCAATTTTGACTTCTTTTGACCAGTCACAAATATTATAAGCAACATACCCTTTGGATAATTAAATCCAATCTTTTAAGAATGTAAATGAATATTAGTTGAATGAATTTGCATAATGAATACATTTAAGAAAGTTGTGATCACTAAGCTGTAGCAAAAAAAAAAAACAACACAGTCAAATTCATTGAATAAATTATTCATTGCTTTTTCCCCCTTATTATTCATTCAGCTCTGAATGTAACAAGTAACAAGCCTCGTGTTCAGCGGTTTTATTTGTGCTAGAAAACCAGTGAAACTCTTCTTTCACTTCCTTGAAGGGTTGCCCCTACAATTCATAGTTAGGATGTTAATTTCTGCTCTGGTAGTTTACGTTTTTTATGAATAATTTTTCCCTTAATAGACAACACTTCATCCATTTTATTTAAACCTGTTCTTAATGTTTCTATGTGTGTTTTTAGTCCTGCTTACACAAAGGAGCCATTTGGCTCTTTTCTGGGGAAACTTAGCTACTCTTGGTGAGAGATATGGTAAGCTTGTTCTTTTGACTGCAATTGATTGACTTCCTCTATTTATATTATTAAGACCTCTGACAGTGTTATCAGAGTTTTGTCTTTAGAGGTTTTCTGCATGTTTTGTTATGTGTCTTTGTAACATCATCTGTATTTTTTTTTTCACATTTACTGCAAAACATTGTAATTAGGAAAAAAAGAGAAGAAAAATCCCTTAACCTTCCTTGGGAGCACTTCCCTTTATTGACAAATTTCCTCAGGTATTTTCCTTTTTCTAATAACTGGTTATGGGATTATTGCATTAAACTGGGTGGCTAAGCAAAAGATGACCATTAAAACATTTCCAGAAATACTTCCATGTGATATTTGCTGCTATGGTATATACCACAATGCTTTAACTTATTTCAGCTTAGATCTAAGAATATCTGATTTTATATGTAGCTCCTGTCTTTTGGGATATTCTGCTTATTAATTACACTATGACAATTTATACAAGGTCCGAGTTCTATTGCCATAAAGCACATCCACGTGGTAATAGAGAGTATCTATCCACAGAACTCTACAATTTAATTCATGTTACTGTATATTGTAAACTGTGAAGTCCTTCCATAACTCCTTTGTTGGCAGCTGCAAGGACTGTATCAAGTTTTGGAGGATCACTAATAAACACTAGCTTGAGCTCTTACCAAGAGACCTGAGCAAATCTTAAACTGCAGCATGTGCTCTATGAGTTTTCTATCCTTACTCTCAAGAGATTAATGAAGTGGCTTAGCAAAACATGAATTTCTTGGTGAGAGAAAGTAAACAGACAACACAAAGAAAAACAAGATTATGTAGAATTGTTGTCTGTTCCTTTTCTTTAAAATGTAATCACTTGAATTTTCCCCTTCTAACTTCTTGGTAAGACAACTACTTGGCTATTTCTCTCTAGTGACACCTTATCTGGTGTTTGTAACAGTAAACCTGAGGGATTTGTTATCCCTCTTGCTTAGTACCAAAGCTTCACTGAAACCAAGGCTGACACTTAAATGTGTAATGTTTGCCATCCACTGTAGATAACCTTTTCTTCCTACTAGCCACTCCTGTTATTTAACAATTTCTGCTTGCTAGTGAACTTACAAGTAGTGTACAGGACTGCATACAATGCTTGGGGCCCAAAACACTTTTTAACTCTCTCTCCCACCCTTGTATTTGATTTACTGCCTTTAGCTGAATGAGCATTCACTACAGGAACAAAGCTGATTTACGCAAACTTTTAAAAGTTTTGCCAATGTTATAATTCTCTCTTTTTAATATTTTTCTCTCAACCATTTTAACAGAAGTGACCAAGACACAATAAAATATAAATGCAGATTCAGTGAGTTGCAACAATCCAACTTGCTTTACCTCTGCCAGATATCTCTCCTCCTTCTGAACACCAAGCCCTTTAGAAGTGGGAGGATGGAGCTTCCTTGGGAAATTGAATTTAGCAAAATAGATACTTAAAGAGGTCTCAGGAATCCAATGTGAGTGCTGTGATCACTGGTACTATTGACTGAGCAGAGAGAAGGAGTAATGTAAACGTTCTTGAGGTTTTGTATTCTTATCTTTTCTTTAGGCTTTTATTAGACTTGGAGGGCCAGTATGTCTGCCTTTCTCTTCCTCGCGTGTACTTTCTCTCTTCCTCTGTCTTCCCCACAGCTCAATTTTCTTTTTTAACCAGAAGTAGGACAACATATATGCTAATGTCTGTATTGCAAAATGAAACTATGAAAAAAGAATAAAATTATATTGGCAGCTCAGTGATTTGAGTGAACTGTTTAAAGTTTGTAGAGTCAAAATAGGAGTCATAAAGATTTTGCAAAATCATCCCTAGGTATCAGAGTCACGCTGAATTTGGAAAGTAACTGTAATATGCGAACAATATTTGGAAAGTCTTCATAGCTTTATTTAAATGAAAACAAACACTGAAAATTAATTCTTCACTACAAGCTGCAGAACTATTTCAAAAACAGCACCACCTGCTCACCAGGAACACAAAGTCAAGCATAGATTCAAAATAGCAGTAATGTTAAAAATCTTAGATAAAAAGTTCCAATTACCAAAACACCTTCTTCTTGAATCTCTGTCCCCCAGAGTGCCTCTTCTGATTCACATTAAAACTTACAGAAAATGTCCTGTTTAAAACCTTAACGTTGAATTTCAGGAAGCTTGTTTTTGGTTTGGCAAGAGCAGGTTCCTTTGGGTCGGCGAGAATAGAATACAGTCACTGACAGGCTTGTCTCAACCTTCACCATGGAAAAGATTAATGTCCTTTCAGAGTCACTAGACACAAAACCCCCATTAGACAGATTATTTTAAACATGGTCATACATGCTGACTGCAATTTTACTTTTTCGCAATCAACAGCAGTAAAGTCCAGGAAATAACAACATGCTCCAACATCCCAAAGACCTGCAGATTGTACAGATACACCAGAATGGACTTCATATAAGAAAGGCATTTGAACAGTAGTAAAGATAAATTTAGCTGTTTTCTTTAGGTCCCCTCAATGCAAACAATGGAAACACAGGTCAGTGCCTATTTCCTCCCTATGAGGCTCAGCTCCACAAATAAACTTTCCAAAGGCAGAGTAACCACTTAGGAATTTGAAAGCTAATAAAATGTTAAAGTGAAGAAGGGCAATGAACAGCTCTCTGAAAGACAAGTTGGTTATCAACATTAGGTCTCCTCCCCTTAGGAAAATGGAAGCAGACTATATCAAGCATTGAGTCTTATCGTTTCTGAAGAGAAGTCAAATGCCATTTCTCTTTACTTGTCAAAAGGAAGAAATTATCCTCCCCAGCTACACATTATTATCCACCATCTGTGTGATAGCTTCCCATAATTACTTACATACGGTGTCTTTGATAAGCCTTATTCCTGATAAACAGAAAATAAAATTAACTCTCATACTAGATCAGTCACTGAGAAGACTTGGAATAAATATAGTAGAGCTTTAATTTTTTCTCTTTCAGAAACCTGACAAGACAGCTGCTGAAATACACACTTAGAGATCTTTGTTTAGAAAGAAATTCTAAATGAAGCTACAGCCTTTGAAGACTAAATGTGCTGCATGGTCAATTGGAAGGAAACATTCTGTTGTTTGCTTTAAGAAATGAATCAACAGCTAAAAGAATATGAGATAATGCAGAGTTATATGATAGTCAGAATTGTTTGCTTTCTTTTTTGTCACTGAATTTTAAAATCTACACCTGGGTTAGGCACTAATAACGCATTCAGACATTTTATTAAAAAAAAATAATTGTTTTGTTTTGGTTTTACTGATTCTACACATCTGTTTCACCATGCTTTACCTTTAGAAGGTTAAGCCTTCTGATGACAGATCAGTTATTACTCTGTTAATGATTTATTGACGTTATACTCATGACTGAAAAAAAAAAAATTGATAACCCATCCTTTTCTGAATGGAATAAATTTGAATAAAGAAAGAAAATGGTGTGTTCCTTGAAGGATACCAGAAACAGTTGCACAGCTCTACTGATTGGCTTATTGTGCAAATGTATCATTTACTGTGAGAAAGACTAAATGTTGTTCCCCCCACAAAAAAATTGGAAGTTATAATTATATTTCGTATACATTACAGCCATTCAACACTCTATTAAGGATGAACTAATTAGGCTAATTGTTTATTTATTCTTCAATTCTGGACCTTAAGTCTTAAGTACAGTTCCCTCATCATTCATTTTAAGCCAATGTCTTTATAAAGCTGACATTTATTTTGCTCTGACGCTTGTCACTGTTGCACTGAAACTTTACTGTTGACTTCAAGTGTCAGGGATCTGACAATATAATCTAAGTAATTTGAAGTAAAAGTGATTTAAACCAGACGTTGAATTAAATCTGCAAATAATCAGACAATATAAAATTATAGATGAACAGTTGTTGTATCCATATAGATTCTTTTAAAGGAGCAAAATTTTATCTCACCAATAACATTAGACTGAAAATAGTCTTCAAGTAAAACATAGAGGAAGACATAAAATCTGAACACTTTTTTTGTTTTCATGGGAAGACTACTCGTTGTGTGACTTAAGACTATTAATTTTTCTGGGCCTCAGGGAAAAATTTAGAACCTAGTAAGAGAAGCTCAAGAATGAAATAATTCTGAATTTTAATCTTATTTACAAAAAATGTGATTGCCTTTTTTGTTGATATCCATTTGTTCTTACTCTCCAGGAAAAGCATAATGAACGAATTGTTTTACATAAATGTAAAAAAAAAACATTAAATTTTAGCAAATATTACACAGCACTTGTAGAAAGTGAATGAAAAACTATCAAATGTAAAACTATCAAGTATGAATAGCTACACTAGAACTTAAAAGTTATATTAATAAAAAAAAAAAGATTGAAAAGGGTACTGTGTAACTTATGAATTCAACTATATTTAGGGCAGAAAAACGATTCAGACAATCTAAAGACCTTCCCCCAGTCCAATACATCATACAAATATGTGAATATAATCTAAAATGAATATTTGTAGTGTAATGTATAACTGTTGGATATGTTACATTTCTTTTCCTGGAGACTAGTAAAATGGTATAAGACCAAGTGTACTGGTTTTGGCTGGGATAGAGTTAATTTTTTTAATAATAACTTGTATGGTGCCATGTTTTGGATTTGTGATGAAAACAGTGTTGATAACACAGGGGTGTTTCTATTACTGCTGAGCAGTGCTTACACAGAGTCAAGGCTTTTTCTGCTTCTCACACCACCCCACCAGCGAGGAGGCTGGGGGAGCACAAGAAGCTGGGAGGGGACACAGCTGGGACAGCTGACCCCAACTGACCAAAGGGATGTTCCATACCATATGACATCATACTCAGCATATAAAGCTGGGGAAAGAAGGAGGAAGGGGGGACATTTGGAGTGATGGTTTTTGTCTTCCCAAGTAACTCCTACGCATGATGGAGCCCTGCTTTCCTGGAGATGGCTGAACACCTGCCTGCCGATGAGAAGTAGTGAATTAATTCCTTGTTTTGCTTTGCTTATGTGTGCGCCTTTTCCTTTTCCTAAACTGTCTTTTTATCTCAACCCATGAGTTGTCTCACCTTTGCCCATCTGATTCTCTCCCCCATCCCACTGGGGAGGAAGCAGGTGAACGGCTGGCTCGAGCTGAGCTGCCTGCTGGGGTTAACCATGACACCAAGTTGCAGAGGATCAGCACCTACAGCATCACTCCCTGCTTTCACAGGTATTCAGGGCAAATATACATATTTTTAATTAGTTTTCTAGATAATATTTTTGCTGGCATAGACAAACTTGTTGAAAAAAGTGAACAGGAATTCTTAACATTGTCCTTTTAAATAAAAAATAGTTTTTATATGTAAATATTACTTTATCACAAGTTTACCAGGACAACTGTCACTGCTGGCTAAGAAAAAGCAGGTATTTGGAAGGTCTAGGTGCTTCTTTCTCTCTATCATCATAAAATTCAAGAATTTATTTCCTTTTGACCTCTGTATTGTCTCATCATTGAAAAAGTTTAAGAAAAAAGGTAAAACCAAAAGAGCTAAAATAAATCCCACTTATTAACTAAAATGCAACTTAACTGCAGTTTAATAATAAAAGTTCACTGATTAACTTTATGTATATGTATAAAGGTTTGTCAACACTTAAACCCCATATTTCTTAGGATTATAAATAATGATATGTAAACTATCACACACACATTATCAATATTCTAACATGTCAATATTCTGTGGCATGTTGAAAAACTTTATAGCCTGTCCTTAGATCTTGGAGAGAATGACACAAATAGTATACGGAAACTTAAGAAGTCTGTAATGCTTAATAATATATTAATCAAGAGCTGATGCAATGAACATTTAATACTTTTTCTTTACCTACTTACCTACTAAATTCTACAGAGTCTCTTTAAATGAAGGGGTTTCCCAAAAAAGAACTAATCAACTTATAAATTAATTTCACCAAATTAAAAATTCCTCTTGAATTTCACTTAATAGTTTTCTTGGATTTAACTAACTAAGAACAACCCAGGAAATCCTTTGCCTCTCAAGGAAAAAAAAAAAGTGTGTGTGAGTGTGTGTTTGTTTTATCAAGCTGATTTACTGATACAGGAGGCTACTAAACATCTGTTCAGAGACTTTCATAAGTCAATTATTCAAACTGAATTATTTGAATAATATTATTCACCTTTGGTCAGACCTGTATCATGGTGATATGTGAGGGCCTGGAGACTGTACAAAATGGAAAAAAAGACTACAATGAATCTTATTACAAAGACTTGACTGCCCTGTCAAAGGAAACAATAAAAACTGTATACTGTGTCCCAGAATATATTCTGGCAGACAATTTAAGAAAGAATTAATGGCCTTGCTAATGAGTAACTTGTTTATGGCCTGATGTCTCCTGCCTAACCTTCTTCTAAAACTTTGTTCATGAGGGATTTGGATTAAATGAGTCTTAGTCATGCTAATTCTACCCAAGGATGTTTTGCAAACTGATAGTGAGGTCTAGATATAAGCCACTGAAGCATGAGGCAGCATTCAGGTACAAGGCAACAGTCTAGATGATAATTTAAAAGCTTCCTTTCCCCCCCGCCCCTTTAATATTTAATGAAAATATTAAAAAATAATAGAGATTAATTGTTTTCTGAAGAAATATTTGAGAATGAAATAGACTGGAGTAGGTACAAGTAGATGGAAGGAGAACAGCTAAATATATAAGGAGCAATTTCTTTCCTGCCCTCATTGTGTCTACTATCTGAGCATGTAGTGTTTACTAAGCCTTGAAAACAAAGTTCCTTGAAACAGGAGATACCATAATAATAATAATAATAATAATAATCATCATCATCATCATCATCATCATCATAATCATTATCACCATCATCATGTATATTGGGGGGGGGGAACAAAAAAGCTATAAAATAATTAATTTCCTTCAGCTTTTTTATGTGGAGATTTCCTTGCTCTAATGTGTTGACTCCATAGAGGTTCAGAACTGAAAACTGTGAACATAAAGACATAAAGTCTCATTTATACTGTCTAAACATGGCACTTCCACATGCTTTCTCATCTTGATCTTACCCTGGAACATCAATTTTAACATTAAAAAAATAAAGAAATGGTGAGGAGGGGAGTTATTGAAGTTGGTTTTCATCTGGCAATGATAAGTTTAGTGACTAGCTCAACATGCTTTTAAAACTCACTTCCAGGAAAAGGAAATGCTTTCTACAAACATATATTCTACACAGAACTGACCTGGTCTACTCGTGGAGAATATATTCAGACTGGCCACCTGTACTCTGTGTCTGATAACATGTTTAGACTATAATAGGGCTCAACTTTGTAGTGACTTATTCTTGATGAAGCAGCACAAATGGATTAGGACATTATCATAATTTCAAAAAACCCCTCTAATAATGTTAAAGCAGGTAAGCAGCCACAATAGCTAATGAAAAAAAAAAACAAACAACAAAAAAAACCCCAAACACATGTTCAGCAGCAACTTAAAAGTCATTGATTTGTTATTGTTTTGGCTCAGTGACGATGTAATTTTTGTTTTCAAAGTAGAAAATAATAAGGAAATAGAGCCCGTAATACCCAACGGCCTCATGAGTCAAAGAAAAGATAACCTTTACCTTGAGTTGAAATGGCCTAATACATGGCTTAAGTACTCATGGTAGTTTTTTAAGGAAGTGATTTCCTGTTGATGCCTTTCATTTTGTGTAAAACAAATATTGAGAGAGGCAAGAAAGAACTGATGGAGGAATAGAGGGAGAAAATATGGGAACAAAAATAACTGACTCTACTGTTCATTGCAAGTATCTATTTCACAGGGAATGGAAAATTATGGTCTTCGACAACCTGTTTCAATTAATCAGGCAGGCTTAATAGCCAGGATGGAGAGGTGTTTCCCTCATAATATCTCATAACATGGTAGTTAAGGAACACTCTTAGAATACAGTTCAAAAAACTCCTTGTTTAGGAACTGACATAAAATCTTCTACAACTAAGACTAATTGATAAGGTCACAGAATAAAACCAGTCTAAATTACTTTAATATTAATCCTGTGTTTAATTTGCTTTTTTCACAGATGCCACAGACAAAATATTTTAAAAAATTGAATAATTAAAAATAATAATATTTTTGGCTTGATCAAAGATGGTTTTTTGCTTTGTTGTTGATGCTTTTGTTTAGCAGCAGATATGTGTGCAGGACTACTACACAGCTGAAGTCTGAATAACCTGTCAGAGTAGCTAGAACAGGTGTAAGACACTTGGGTGGTCGAAGTTTTAAAGACATGCACTGAGTATTGTTTATTTATGTCTCTGGGACAAACTTCTTAATTTATTTCTCATAAATTTCTGCATTGCCTTCTGAACAGAAAGACTTAGCTACACAGCTTACATCTTTTATTACTAACTGTCTTGGAAACATAAACTTATAGGTTAGTTTGCTACCCTAGTTGTCTTCAGTTACAAGCTGGATATTGAAATAAAAATAATCCAGTGCTTGTAGGAGTTTTTTTATAAATGTAGGGATCAATCTGAGTGCCTTAAAAATGAGTGGTGTTTGTTCTCTATTTCTGGTCAGCTATATAACCTGGATAGCAATCAAGTATGGGTTTTTCTGGAATAGAACAATGTATCAATTTATGACATATATAGCCAATGGTTAGGTCTGTAGCATTAGTTCTTTTTGGTTTGTGTTTTTTGCGGGGGGGGGAATTGGGATTTTTTTGATTGTTTAAATCAGAACTCACAGAACTTTAAAAAAGAATCAGGCTGGGGATGGACTGAGTGGAGAGCAGCTCTGAGGAATGGGTCCTGGGGGCAGTGACCTGGGTAGGAGCCAGCAGCAAGACCTGGCAGGAAAGATGGCCAGCAGCATCTGGGGCTGCATCAGCAGGAGCACCACCAGGAGACGAAAGAAAATTTTTATCCCCCTCTACCCAGCACTTACACATACTATGTTCAGTTTGGAACGCCCAATACAGGAAAGACATCAACATGTTTTAGTAAACTCAGTGGAAAAGCACCGAGATGACCAGTCTGGAGTAGTTGCCCCACGAGGAGAGGCTTGGAGAGTGGGGCTTGTACAGCGTAGTGCAGAGATGGCTTCGGGGCACCTCACAGCCACTCCCCAATGTGGGGAGGGGAATGTGAGGACACATTCTTCACAGTAGTTCATTGCAACAAGATGAGGGATAACAGGCATAAACCAAAACAAGTTAGATACGAAAAGAAACTTTTCTCGCAAGGACAGTCAAGTGCTGAGACACAATGTCCTGGAAGACAGGGACGGCGGGCAGGATGAAGCCCTCATAATCCATGAGGAAGATGTTAACGACCTGCTATGCTACCTGGACCCGCACAAGTCTATGGGGCCGGATGGGATCCACCCGAGGGTACTGAGGAAGCTGGCGGAGGAACTTGCCAAACCACTCTCCATCATTTACCAACAGTCCTGGTTAACAGGGGAGGTCCCGGATGACTGGAGGCTCGCCAATGTGACACCCATCTACAAGAAGGGCCGGAAGGAGGATCCGGGGAACTACAGGCCGGTCAGACTGACCTCAGTGCCAGGGAAGATTATGGAAAGGTTCATCTTAAGGGCGCTCACAAGCCACATCCGGGACAACCAGGGGATCAGGCCCAGCCA
>VZTQ01010267.1:66397-78754 GCA_013400755.1 Pelecanoides urinatrix | reverse complement strand
GAGGTGCTGGAGCATGTCCAGAGAAGGGCAAGGAAGCTGGTGAAGGGCCTGGAGCACAAGTCTTATGAGGAGTGGCTGAGGGAGCTGGGATTGTTTAGTCTGGAGAAGAGGAGGCTGAGGGGAGACCTCATCGCGCTCTACAACTATCTGAAGGGAGGTTGTAGTGAGGTGGGGGTTGGTCTCTTCTGCCAAGTAACAAGTGATAGGACGAGAGGAAATGGCCTGAAGTTGCACCAAGGGAGGTTTAGACTGGACGTTAGGAAAAAATTCTTTACTGAAAGAGTGGTCAGGCCTTGGAACAGGCTGCCCAGGGAAGTGGTGGAATCACCATCCCTGGAGGTATTTAAAAGGCGTGTAGATGAGGTGTTTAGGGACATGGTTTAGTGGGCATGGGGGTGTTGGGTGTTGGACTCGATGATCTTAGAGGTCTTTTCCAACCTTAATGATTCTATGATTCTATGAGAGGTCACACTGGCTCCATCCTTGGAATTTTTCAGAACCCAACTGGATAAAGCCCTCCAGATCTGGTCTGACCATGCTGTTAGCAGGAGGTTGGTTACAACCTGAATTATCCTATGCTCCTGATGAAAAGAATACAAATGTGAACACTGACTACCCTAGAATATGTAGACAGATTGAACTGAATTGTCTTTATCATTTCCATAGAATTTTAATTATTTCTTGCATTCAGTAGTTAAAAAGAACCCTAATTCATCTGATGATCGAATCTCTTGAATTTCTACTTGTAAGACTCCTTGCATACCTTAAACAGTGATTCTTTAATGGAAATTGTACAAGCCATTCCTACAGGTCCTGATCTGGGACCCAAATCCTGCAGCTGCCACAGGAGCTAGTGTTAATGGTCTATGGTATTCTTTCTCTTGCGTATTTTCTCTTTGACATCATGAATTCTTCATCTTGTCTTGGACTTAAACTATACAAAAGTATTGTTTATTATAGTAAGCTCTAATATTTTAACATTTTTATTTTGGAGTTTGGGCATTCAAAGATAATTTCTAACAGGCCATTTTATCTACATCATTGCAAAACCCCAGAGTGATTGTTGTTCAGTGAAAGTTTACCTAGAAAAGTGTCTTGCTTAAAGGCCACTTCTAAGCAGTTTTTACTAAACTTTGTAAGTTGGCTCTACATCTACCTTTATTGACTTCTTCCTAACAGATGTTGCCATCTTCAAAGGTTGGAATTAGCATAAGTATGTGCAATGTATGAAAAACAAACAACTAACAAGATACAAGTAGATATACTTCTTATTGACAAAGAAATCATTGTATCATAAATTGTATATTAAGAATGCAGAGATTTTTATTAAGGTATAGAAAACTCATATGCCTCTACAGCTAGTTTTCAAGTCGCTATTTACCTTTAGAACATGTTTTCAGTAGTTACCTAGTTTTTAAATTAAATTAGGTTAAGATTAGTCAGGGCACCTAAAATATGGACAGACAACCTGGTTTTGTAATGAAATTTTGTAAGGATTTTGTCCCACCAAAAGTCTTTTTATGATAGACTGATCTGAACCATCTATTAATACATGTTTTAGGAAAGAAACCTCCAATATAATACTGTTCATCTTTTTCATTTGTGATGGTTAAGGCACAAATGAGTGGAATGTAATAAGAGAGTTGTTAAATGTTTGAAGCAAAAATCTGCACTGTAATATTGCTGCAAAATTTAAATTGGCTGTAAGTTTCGCTTAGGGGCAGGGAGTTTAAGGAACATCTGGAGATTCTGAAATAACCTGCATTCATTTATGTTATTTAAGTTGTAAAATCATATTCAATCTTGACCCACTCAGG
The DNA here is from genome assembly GCA_013400755.1 of Pelecanoides urinatrix. Taxonomy (NCBI): domain Eukaryota; kingdom Metazoa; phylum Chordata; class Aves; order Procellariiformes; family Procellariidae; genus Pelecanoides; species Pelecanoides urinatrix. Next base: position 76,937 of record VZTQ01010267.1, on the reverse strand, counting down.
AAATCTAACATAAATGTCCTGCTGATTTTGACAGTCATACAGCAAAAACACCCTCTAATGAGCATTTAATAGTCACCAAAAGTTCTGCATTAAGTACAAAGCCCTTTTGATTACTTATTCCACTAATTTAAAGTAAATGCTTTTACAGATGGCATCTGTTAGGACGTAGAGCGTGTGCTGCATTTATATGTAGTCATTGAAAATAAATTCCAGCTTTGGTATAAGGATTGTACAAAAAAAGATCAAACACAAAACACTGAGTAAACATTTACTAGTGATATTTTTAAAGCTCTTCATAAAAGCTTATCCAATACCAGAATACAATACTCAAAGTATATGAAGTAATTTAAAAATACTTTGGCAAATTAGCACCTAAAGAAAAATGACTGAGACAAAGTAATTGAGCTCTTCCATTTTGTTTATCATCTTCCCTGGGGTGCAACAATATTATATTTCACTATTCCTTCAAACTGTATTACCTTAATAATAAAGGAGAAAAAAAAAAAAATCCACACTTTTAATTAATAGAGATTAATGACAGAACAAAAATATCTCAGATTTAAATGGAAAAAAAAAAAAAGAAAACTAAAACAGTTATCTACTTTTTTGAAGAAGGATATGGGGAAACATTCATTCATTTTTGTGCCATCACCAAGAATTTCATCAACAAAAGTCATGCTAAAACATGCATTCAAAAGTCTGCAAATTAAGAGTGATTTTTGTCAGTCTACAAACATGTCCCCAGTGACCAAATATTTAATAGTTTGATATGTTTGTAAAGAAACATCTTCTGCATATTTTAGAATACTGAGCTATTAAGGGCATATCGATAAATAAAAAACTCAGTATTTTTAAAGAAAATGTCAGTTAGTTTAAATGCAAAGTATATAGCTGTGTTTTATGGTTATTTCCAATAGTTAAAACCGTTATGATTATTTCTTATAAGCTATTAACATTGCCACAGTGTGTATGCTGTTGCACAGAATGTACCAAGTGAATATTAATTTCAGAGTAAAATTATAAAAATTCTAAGGAAAAACTTTGTAATAGAATATCAATTTCCTCTAAACACTCACAAGAAAATAAAATTCTGATTCAATCATTAGCTTGAGTCAAGCACCTAAAATTCAAGAATTGTCATCACAATTGTGATTTTTTAAAGTTTTATTTGTCCCTATGTTCCAACATGCAGAGTTGTGGTTCTTGGCCTTGTCTCAACACTGAGGAAAGTATACATATGTTACACACCAACACCTTTTTCGTCTGTTCAGCAAGATTGGGCATTATCCCGGCTTTGTCCCTTACTGTGCACCTAAAGTTGCCTTTAATGAAAATATGAGCATTGAGAAATGTGCATTTGTTTGTTTGTGTGTGTGTGCAATACATAAACAAAGTTGATCAAGTTTCATACTAATGGACAGTAAGGAAACAATCAGGATGCTCACCTGAACCCAGAATACAAGAATACTCAGTTTCAATAATTAGGATAAGAGCTCCTCTCCTAGAATGCCAAAAAATTAGAAGAAATTATATTGTTATATTCAGATGACAATTACTGCTCCAGTCTATCTGTAATTTTTATCTTCTTGTAATTAGGATTAATTATTTGTAAAATAACCCATATTAAGTACTGCAGTTAAAAGTGCAGTTACAGGCAACTCCAGAAATTATTGTTCTAGGACATTGTTATACGTTCATTGTGACAACTGAGCCAGGTAATCAGCCAGACCAAGTTAATGCAAGATGAACATTTCTTGCATTCTTAAGAAGGATGTTCTTTCCCATGAAATTTATTTACTGTGGGATGTGGAAAGCAACATTACTAACTGAGGGAGGCAAAAGGGAGGAAGATGATGTTCTCTTTTCTTTCTCATAAAGGTGAATAATGGCATTCAAGGAGCTGATGAGCACATGAAAGAGCACCCTCATAAAGAAAATTTAATAGACAACAACAGCCTATACTTCATTCAATTTCTAACCAGTATGCCCATCATATGATCCTGAAAAAGCTACATCTTCTGGGAGCAAAAGGGTAACTCAGTGCCCTTCCCAAGTCTATGTTTGGTATTTATCAGTTTCATTTTGCTAGAACTATTTCAGTGGTAAAGAGAGTAATGAACTGTTCATCCCCGCAGACTACAGCCTATATTCATTTTTACATCTCTACAGAACAATAACTTTCATGGAAAAAGTACATACCACAGGAACCCAATAATAGTGAACTGGTTTTATTCCAGTTACCTTTTTGTAAGGTGACAGGTTCAACACAAGCTATTAGTAATAGAAGACCCAGGATATACAGCAAAGTAAACAAAGGTATTATAGCCAGAAGTTTCAGTGTTTTTCTCTTGTAATTGATGATTGCACAAAATAGATACAAGAAACTAAGAACTTTACACCAAATTTACATTACCTCAGTATTAGGTGTGCACAGCCTGAGCCATAAGAAGTCTTTATGTTTAAACATAACTGAGCTTAATTTTCCCCTCATTATTTAAAAAAACCAAAAATGATATTGAGTAATTAGAATTAAAATAGTTTAAAGCTAGTGTTGCAGGAGAATCAAGCCAATTATAATAACCACTCTTCGTTGAGTTTACATGGTACAGTTTTTGTAGCAGGGGAGCTGCAGGGGTGGCTTCTGAGAGAAGCTACTAGAAGCTTCCCCCCTTCATCCAATAGAGCCAATGTCAGCCGGCTCCAAGGCGGACCCGCTGCTGGCCAAGTCTGAGTCCATCAGCAATAGTGATAATACCTCTGGGATAACATTTTTAAGAAGCAAGAAAAACAACTGAGCAATTGCAGCTGAAGAGAGGAGTGAGAAGATGTGAGAGAAACAGCTCTGCAGACACCAAGGTCAGTGAAGAAGGAGGGGAGGAGGTGCTCCAGGTGCTGGAGCCGAGATTCCCCTGCAGCCTGTGGTGAAGACCATGGTGAGGCAGGCTGTCCCCCTGCAGCCCATGGAGGACCCCACAGCAGAGCAGGAGGATGTGCCTGAAGGAGGCTGTGGACCCATGGAGAGAGGAGCCCAGGCTGGAGCAGGTTTTCTGGCAGGACTTATGATCCTGTGGGGGAACCACGCTGGAGCAGTCTGTTCCTGGAGGACTGCGCCCCGTGGAAGGGGCCCATGCTGGAGCAGTTCATGTAGAACTGCAGCCTGTGGGAAGGACTCACAACGGAGAAGTTCATAGAGAACTGTCTCCCATGGGAGGGACCCCACGTTGGAGCAGCAGAAGAGTGTGTGGAGTCCTCCCCCTGAGGAGGAAGGAGCAGCAGAGATAACAGGTGATGAACTGACCGCAACCCCTATTCCCCATCCACCTGTGCTGCTCAGGGGGAGGAGGTAAAGAAAATCGGGAGTAAAGTTAAGCTCGGGAGAAGGAAGGGGTGGGGAGAATGTGTTTTAAGATTTAGTTTTTATTTCTCATTATCCTACTCTAATTTGATGGTCATAAATTAAATTAATTTTCCCTAAATTGACTCTGTTTTGCCCGTGACACTGAGGGGTGAATGATCTCTCCCTGTCCTTATCTCGACCCATGAGCCTTTCGTTATATCTTCTCTCCCCTGTCCAGCTGAGGAGAGGAGTGATAGAGCAGCTTTGGTGGGCAACTGGCATCCAGCCAGGTTCAACCCACCATGCACTCAGGTAGGGTATTAAGAGCAAGTAGAAAACCTATGTGGAATAGAAACCAATACTGATTAGAAAATAAAATTACAGTCCTAGATATCAGGAAGTATGGGGATAAAATGAGTATTACTAAAAAGTCAAGTGAGTTCAGCCCTGAAGAGGAAATTAATAGAAATAATAAAAGTTCTTCGCTATGTAAATAAAAAGAGAACAAGTACAGAAATAAAATGAGCCCCTTTTCAGCCAGGATATAGTAGAGATTAAAAATAATCTGCGTATTATCTAAAACTTAAAAGAATATATGGCTCACTTTTCAGTAAGAATAAAGATACAGCACATGAGGAAAATGTCAAGTTAATTCATTAAATAAGTATGTGAAAATAGAAATATAATTACCTCTTAGGTAAAAGCAAAGTTTCAAGATCTCAAAGTCAAGGGGATCATATGATATTCACCGCAGAAAAACTGAAAAAGCTGATGTATGAAATTATAGATCCAGAAGCAAGATTTTTAAATGAACCTGTCTTTATAATGAAGTAATAGCAAATGTAATATCAATATTTACTTAATGGAGATGTGATTGAGAAAACTACAGGATCATTAACCTGATATGAATTATGTGTAAGCTGTTAGAGAAATTGTTGAAGTACATGATAAAGACAGGAAAGGAAATGGAAAATGGAATATGTTGCAACATGGATTTACCAAAGTACCTGATGTTAGGCTACCATCTTTACTGTCTGGTCATAAATATTTTCCTAGCAAAAGGAAATGTGGAAGAGTTGGTTCATTACAGTTTGCTCATAGTAAAAACATTATTGACAATAATCTTAATAAGCATAATTATTATTCCATTCTTCCCAAGACTGATGAAAATTGTGAATACTACCAGTGGATAGAACCATGTGGAACCAGCTCCAAACAGCTTCCTAGATTTAGCAAGAGAATGGTGACACATATAAGAAAGAAGATTTTTTAAAAATCACAGAGCAGAGACTAGAAGGAAAGAACTGGGTGACTTTGAATATATTTATATGGCACATAGTCCATCTGCTTCCTGAAATCTACTGTTAAGTAAGGTCTGTAATGTAAAGTTACTTGAACATGCCATCGTACCACTAGTTTATTTCAAGTACTTAACTTCTAGGTTCTTAACACCTTTCTTTTGTTAAGAATTTTCTCTGTCACCCTGCCAAGGACCTAGTTTTCAACTTTGTCAGTACCCACTCGCCAAATGGTTGTCAGATGTCCACTCAAGCACTGGAAAAAAAAAAAAAAAATCTGAGTTAAATGTAGCACAATGTTCTTAGTCTGTATTTAGATTGATGGTTGTTACTTTGTCTTTCTAAATTTGAGGAAATATCTGCATATCTAAAAGCTTGTCTGTTTTAACTATATCTGTTGTTATAATTAAAGTGTTGCAAGCTCAAAAGGAAATGGAGGATATATTAAGAACATTTCTCTGGCTGTTGACAGAGACCAGGTGAAAGTTTGGTTTAGTCCTGTGCTGCCTTTGCCTGGATTCCTCTGTTTGATTGCAGATAACCTGGGGTAAAAATGCAATTTTCATCATATGAAATAGAATGTACACAGTCTAATTTACATACCTGAAACTTAGACATTCAAATCTAAGGTAATCTGTCTATGTTCCACAATAATCAAAGAAGAGATAAAGGATCTTTGGATGATTAATCATCTTATCCTAAGACAGGTGTATAGGGCACATCAATTGAAAAAAGGAGATAAAGGTGAGGTGAAAAAACTGGGACCTGCATATTATTAGTCACAGCTTAGCATAGTTAAGCCTGGAGTTGGAGTTTTGGGTGCTGTGTTACATCAAGGGCTGGGGTGCTGTATTACGATTGTGAAACTGGAGATGGTCTAGAGGAAAGCAAAACAAATAATGCAGAAAGCAAACTAAAGTTGGCTAACCTAAAAAATAGAAGACTAAGATAAGATCACACACGGACTTCAAACAAATGAAAGATCTCTCAAAAGCAAAAGGAAATAGTTGTTCCTTTGAGTCCACAAAAGATAAGGTTTGGTGATGAACCTACACTGAAAAACAGAAAATTCAGGCTTGAACTGTGAAACATTTTCTAATGGTTTAAGTAGTGATGTGCTAGAATAGATTTCCTGCAGAGGTTGTGGAATTTTGAAGAAGAGGTGGAGAAAATACCTAACGACATAGCTGCTTTTTGTTAGAGGCAACAGATGGACTAGATGTCTTTTTGAGATCCTTTACAGACAATGTGACTTGAAGAGAAAGTATGATAGTGAGATGACTGAGCCCCACAGTATGATGCAGACATATGAAAGGTAATTTTTGTACTGTTTTTTCTCAGAGAGATAGGTAAATATTGTTTACTCGATCCCACTGGTTGGACTTCATCTGGAACTCTATGGACAGGTCAGTCACTGGTGTTCCAGAATAGTTATATGAGATGGGAACAAGACAAAGAGTGACTGTAAGGGAGACTAAAGGTACATCTACCTAGAAGGGCACAGATGGTTGGTTTACGTTTACTCCAAATTGATGAGAAGTGACCCAGCTCTAATCTGGAAGTTATTTAGCCCAATAGTGTGACTCTGTGTAATACTAAAAAGTCATTCTTCCACTTACTTGTCTTTTTAGACATACTCTAAATGACTTATTTAGTCAGGGAAAATGAAAGTTAAGTAGAAAAATTATTTTCTGTATAAACACATCAAGAGTACAAATAGAAAAAAAGGACCAGAAAATTTAAACTAAGAAACAACACTGGCTTGATAATAAATGTTGTAAAGTGACAGTGAGAATAATTTGGTTGAAAATGCAAGGTATTTATCCATAAAAAGTGTGCAGAATTGCCTTTCATTAAAGTAGTAGAGGTGAAACTGTTCTTCCTCCAATACTCCAACAATTTTCAATACAGAATTTTACCAAGTTTTGAGTTAGGTGGTGTAACATAACTGCCTGAAATAGTGGGGACTGAGCTTGATATCCTAAGAAGTCCATTTTAGTTTTATGTGTGTGCATTTCAGTTCATTTCAGTTCATCCACACAACCATGTTTGTGCATGTCACTCCTTTTATGTGTAGTGTTCACCCTCTTAAGCTTAAATCTAATTTGTGTTGCCTGCTGAAATGACCTAAAGGGTTACTCAATCTATAGGTGTATAGAGATCATGACTGTGGGTCCATAGGATTCCGTATGGATCCTATGAACCCACAGTCATGATCCTCTGCGAGGAGGATCAGAGACTTTATGCTCTAAATTTCACTACTTTGTTACAGATTACCACCAATACTACAAAAATCACCACTAGCAAATATAACTATGATTAATAAAGTGCATATGTATATATATGCACTATATATCTCTCAAGTTATTACAAATTATTATCAGCAATAAATATTATAGCAATAATCAATTACAGCAGCACCCAATAACAGCAATCAAGTATATATATAATGTTACAGGTTACTACAAACTTATCACTAGTGAAGCAAACTTACTAATAATATAGCAACAAACATACTTATGATAGATTATTCATATATATGCATTGCACCAAACACATTAGACAGAACTGAGAAGGGGCCAAACCATCCCAGGTGGGAGGACAAACTGATCCCAGAAGGGGACCCAACCATCCCAGAAGTGGAAGGACAAACCAAACTGGCCCCGGAAGTGGGCCCAGAAAGGGACCAATAGAATAACAGGCAGTCTCACTTTGAAGATGATCCACATCATGGAGTTTGGAGTCAGCCAGGTGTCCCTGATCTTGAGGGTCCAAGATCTTGTAGAAAGTTCATGCAGACTTGTTTAAGAAAGGGAAAAGTATGCAGCACAGGAATTTCTCAGAGAGAGAAGCTCCATTTTGGATAAAAATTAAGTCATTTTATAGAGGCATAAGAGGGCATAGGACACCACTACTTGAAGCAGCCAACACATGCTCTTAAGTTCTATTTTTCACCTGTAACAGCCAATAGATGATGATGTTTTCTGTTGTCTCAGACCAATTTTTATTTTTTGCCAGACTGTTTTACTGTTCTTGCAATTAGAATAGCCAACAACACTTCCTGATTCTTACTTTCTCATGACATTTTCCCCTTTTTCCAGACTATTTTTCACCTTGTTTTTGTGCTTATTGATGGTATTTCAGGGTGTCTCCAGTTTCTAGGTACCCATGATGTACTTCAAAGATACCAGCTGCACTTCTTAAGGATGCTTCTGGTTCCTAGGCCTAGTTCCCAGTCTAATGTTTCCCAAGCTGCCATGCATTTTCTCTGTCAGTATTTCAGAAGACATTTCTTTTTGTTCATTAATTTTCCCTTCTAGCCATGTTGCCTTTCTGGCTGCTTACATCACCTGCATAACGAAATATCCTGTGAATAATAGCATCTTTATCAGAAGAAGTAATAGGATTAAGAAATATATAAATATCATCCATATGTTGGATATTTATAAATCTACAGTAAATTCTGTTTCCTTCAAGCTTCTTTATATCGGTGATTCACATGTTTTAACTTGCATATGAGTAAGAAGAAGGCATGGATCCCAAGTGCCTTAAGTGCTGGACAATTAAGGGAAATAATTTGTTTATGATTTACAAAAAGGAAAAAAGATGTGATTTAAAAAAAAAAAAACAACCCAAGGCTTTAGAAACACTTACAGTCAGAACAATGTTCTGTACTCTGCACTTTCAACACATGAAAAAACCTCCGTACAAGACACAGGCGACTTTCTTCCCATGCAAGCGATCTAGGTGGATCACTACTCACTTTGGTGTTCGCTTTGGATCCTCTCATTAAATACTTACTGTGCAATATCCACTGCATGGAGAGCCTAGTGAGTTAAATAATTAATTTCTATTTTTTACACTCCAAATGCTATTTTTGCTTTCACAGAAAGCATCTTTCCAATTGGCTAAGCCTCCTTTGAAAATGGGACTTGAACATCTACAGTTAAAGTTTATTATTAGAATGCATTTACCGTATATAATTAAACACTTCCATTAAATATTCTATCATAGTTACACGAGCTAAGAGCTATTATAGATTTCAGAATATACTGTAATGCAGAAAACACTATAAAGTGTTAAGCAAATTCGAAATAGCAAACTGAAATGTGTAAATACACAACTTGTTAGCCAAAGATGTCACACTCATGAAACTCAGGTTTCCTAAAGAAGAAATCTCTTGGAACTTCATTTAACAAAATAAACATTACATCCTTTTAGTAGCCTGTACATGACTATAGAATCATAGAATCATTTGGGTTGGAAAAGACCTTTAAGATCATTGAGTCCAACCGATAACCTAACACTGCCAAGTCCACCACTAAACCATGTCCCTAAGTGCTACATCTACATGTCTTTTAAATACCTCCAAGGATAGTGACTCAACCACTTCCCTGGGAAGCCTGTTCCAATGCTTGACAACCCTTTTGGTGAAGATAGTAACTTAAAAATCAGTGAAGATTATTTTTAATAACACCAAATCATAAAAATAATTTTTCATTTATTTTGAGGTTTATCATTCATATATATCACGTAGTTGGGCTGAAAAATTACTCCAAGATTTCTTGTATTACCACTGACATATAATATTTCTTAAAACAATTTAAATGGGAATGAAGTACTATATGTCAATAAAGATTGATATGAACTTTAGGAAAAAAAGCCTGCCATATTACAACATGCATACACGTACAACTCTAACTGGAAAGGAATATAGAAATAGAAGAATAAATAAATTCCTTAAGCAAGGCATTTCCACTGGGGAGCATTTAAATACCCCTACTTCTTAGTGGTAGAGCAATTCAATTTATGTGACTGTTGCAAATAGTTGTCTCAGTCTTATTTCTTTCAGTATATTAACATTCCTTTCAGACTTGTTTGAGAAGTCACATGTCCTGTTACAGCTAGAAAGACCCAGAGACGCTCAGCAGCTTATGAAAAATGTGGTGCAAAATTTTATCTTGAGTACAAACTTTAATGGTGATTCCTCTTAAATTTAGAAAGAAAAAAAAAGTGAGTGAAGAAAACATATATATAGAAGTGGAACAAAAATTTGGAGGAATACATACTGTGGAGAGAAAAAAATATTTCCAGTGAGGAAAGGGTTCTTCAAATAAATTTGAAACAAGCTGGAAATTTGGCTGTGTAGGAATATATAAGGAAAAGGAACCACAGGAGGGCATTTGTAATCAGGAAGTAATTTTAGTTTTAATAAGGGGAAGCAGTAGACAAGACAGGTCTTTAAGTCACCACCTGGAGGACTTTAAAGGAAGAGGAAAGCTCAGAAAAGACATATCAGCTCAATTTTTTAATGGATTTTTTTTTTTTTTTTTTTTGAGAAAACTGTGAGGCTGCATAATAATCTGAGGGGCAATAAAGCATGAGGCACTTACTGTGAAATCCAAGAAATTATCTGTGTAGGAGATGGTATGATTGAAGAAAGACTATAATCAGAAAAGCCTACCAAAGTGAAGAACTGTAAGGAAGGTAGAGGACTAATGATCATCACCTACCAGGGGAGATGCCTCACTTGACCTGCTGTTCACAAACAGAGAAGGTCTGGTGGGAGATGTAGTGGTTGGAGGCCAGCTTGGGCTTAGCGACCATGAAATGATAGAATTCTCGATACTTGGTGAAGGAAGGAGGGAGGTCAGCAAAACCACTACCATGGATTTCCGGAGGGCAGACTTTGGCCTGCTCAGGACACTGGTTGAGAGGGTCCCTTGGGAGACAGTCCTGAAGGGCAAAGGGGTCCAGGAAGGCTGGACATTATTCAAGAAGGAAGTCTTAAAGGCTCAGGAGCAGGTTGTCCCCATGTGCCGAAAAAAGAACAGGCGGGGAAGACGACTGGCCTGGCTGAACAGAGAACTCTTGCTGGGACTCAAGAAGAAAAGGAGAGTTTATC
>VZTQ01010267.1:0-65938 GCA_013400755.1 Pelecanoides urinatrix | reverse complement strand
TTGACAGCCGGCTGAACATGAGCCAGCAGTGTGCCCAGGTGGCCAAGAAGGCCAATGGCATCCTGGCCTGTATCAGAAATAGTGTGGCCAGCAGGAGCAGGGAGGTGATCGTGCCCCTGTACTCGGCGCTGGTGAGGCCGCACCTTGAGTACTGTGTTCAGTTTTGGGCCCCTCACTACAAGAAGGACATTGAGGTGCTGGAGCATGTCCAGAGAAGGGCAAGGAAGCTGGTGAAAGGCCTGGAGCACAAGTCTTATGAGGAGCAGCTGAGGGAACTGGGGTTGTTTAGCCTGAAGAAAAGGAGGTTGAGGGGAGACCTCATCGCGCTCTACAACTACCCGAAAGGAGATTGTAGCGAGGTGGGTGTTGGTCTTTTCTGCCAAGTGACTAGCGATAGGACGAGAGGAAACGGCCTCAAGTTGTGCCAAGGGAGGTTTAGACTGGACGTTAGGAAAAAATTCTTTACTGAAAGAGTGGTCAGGCCTTGGAACAGGCTACCTAGGGAAGTGGTGGAGTCACCATCCCTGGAGGTATTTAAAAGACGTGTAGATGAGGTGCTTAGGGACATGGTTTAGTGGGCATGGTAGTGATGGGTCTTTTCCAACCTTAATGATTCTATGATTCTGTGATTCTATGATATCCATTGCTAATGTAATTATCCTTTTTACATTAAATCATTCTTATTACAAGTAGCACTTTTAGGCAAATACTTATAGCAAGAAGAGAGATTCACCATGGGAGAAAGGGAAGGTGAGGAGAGCATAGAAGGTTCTTACATGAGAGCTCTTCTAAGAGCAGAAATAGTGAAACTGTGGGAACAACAACAATAGCTGCAGAAGAAAAGATCTTAGAATGTTCAGGAAAATGAAAAACAAAATTAAAAGAGGTAAGACGGAAGAAAAGGTGATAGACAGTTTTAATACTTATAAGTTTTGTGCCTGCCTTTTTATATGCAGGTACTTTTCATTTTTGAGCTGTATTTCCCAAGAACCCTAGCATGAAGCTTCTTATTTTTGTGTACAGAACATTGGTGTGTATTGAGAGCATTCCTTGCTCAATCAGGTTCCTAACCCTTTCTTCTGGAATGAATTTCATTCCACAACATCAACTGCTCTTTGAATGAATTCTTTGTTTTCTATTATACTGTGCATAATTTCTTGAGCTTTTCCCTGCCATGCGTTTTGGAATTAAAATGACATCACAAATTATGCCCTGAGGAGTAGCTCACTTGACTCATTCATGAATAAATTAATATTTTAATGTACCTGATTTTATTGTTTTAAAAATTTATTTCAAATGTTTTACATTTCTAAAGTGATTTTTTTTTGCTTTTTACATCCATGGCCTCAAGGCACCCTGCATGCTTTTTCCTACTAATAATTTCATTGAAATTAATAGATATATAAGGGTGAAAAACCTTTCAGCAGAGTTGCTATTTGAATAAGTTCTTAAATCCAGAAATAAAATTATGCACGTGCATACTCTAACTGTTATTTTTAAATACACTGATTTCTGTTTGTAGCAATTTGTTTATCACTTTAAACCCTAACCTCATACCACTGTTCAATAAATTGTTCAAATAGATGTACTCTTTTCAAAATTTTGTAAGGAAGTTTACTAGAGAAACAAATATTTTTGAAACCAATTTTAGTTGATATTAATATTAATAAATTATTATGTTCTCATCATTCTGTATTCCAAATGTATTGTGGGTTTGCCTGAAGAAGCTAAGTAGTATGGCTTATTTTTATAGACGTGTTTCCATTTAGGAAATCATCAAGATTATTTTCTGGATAGTTGCACAGCTAAGAAAAATTCTTCTTTAAAATTTTCATTCAGGCTGGGACAGCTGGGTTATAACTTTCTGGATGTATCATCCTTCCCTCACCACAAGGAATAATGAACAAGAAGGTCAAATAAACATGTACTTTTGGCAGAGGACAAATAAAAAGTAAACAATCAATGTGGTTTCCAAATACAAAAACTAATGAAAAAAATCTAATGGGAAAAGTGACTCACAATTATAAACACAGCAACCTGCTGCCTAGAACTAGTTTTTGGTTCTTCTTTTATTACTGTCCTTTTGTTACTGTTCTTCTATTACTGTTACCCAAATGCCATTGAGTAACTCTGAGGTTATATTATTTGAAAAAAAAAGTTCTGGTTTTGTCTGCTTTAATTCTAAAATTAGGATTAAGATAAATTGATGTTACGCATACACTTTGACAGTATGGCTCTTAAAAAATGTCAACTTGCTTTAAAGAACTTGAACAAATCAATAAAGTTCACATTGGAACACAATGTCCAATTACTTTTTTTAAGATACTAGCAGATGATCAGAAAATACTTCTTAAGTTTCAGTATCTAAAGGAAATACACTTGCAAAGCAACTTGCATTTTCATTCAAGTGATTACAGGGTTGTAAAATTGGAAGCAATCAATTTTTTAAGAACTATTTTTGTTCAGAAAAGTCTATCTACCAACTAAAAGAACTAGAGTATATTTGGACTACCCTACAAAATAACCATCCCATAAGATGAGACCAGGACAGTAGATAGATAAAGATATGACTATGCTGAAACATGGCTATATGACCTATTATCTGGTGATCTGATAGCATTTTTATCTTAGAATGCACAGTAGTTCAGAAGTGAGATGATAGTTCTGAAGAGATACAGTATAATTTCCAGTGATAATATTTGCATAAACATAATCACCTTATTGATAATTTAAGTTATATAAGTAACTAATAATCAATTAGATGTTAAATTATATTATATAGCCTTAAATATATCATTTATTTCCTTCAGTAGTTCTTCTGCCAAGCAAGTCTAAATGAAAATCTAAAGCACTCTACACAGTTCAAAATACTTTAACAAACCTTTGGAAAGTGTTTTCTGTCCTTCCCTTTGTCTTGTAGGGGAAGTGAAACAGCAGAATAGCTATCTGTGGAATGCATCCAAAGTAAAAACATTAACCCTGAAAGACAACTGAATTTCAATAGCACTGGCGACTTTCTGAGATATTGCACTGCTTTCCCTGGATCATCAATATCAACATCAGTCTCACACAACTCATTTTTACACAGCATTTGCATCAAGGACTCTGATCAAGGGTTACTCATGAAGGTTTCTGTGGTTTTGTTTCCGTGTAGAGACTCCTTGTGATATTCCTTACAAACCATGTTAATTTACAGTTTCTGTTACAATTAATTCTCAGAGATGCTGTAATCGACTCTTTGTGGAATACTTTATATGCCTACTTTGCTCTACTATCTTGCCACCTTAACTAGCTATCAAAATTATTAGTCTGCACTGAAAAGAGAACAGTTTTCATTTAAAAGTTACTTCTGTAGATACACAGATAATGAAGGAAAGATGGGCACTGAACTTGGACTTTGACAGTTGTGATATGTTAAAAGGTGTCAGAGAGAAGCTAACCAAATTTAGATCCTGTCTAACCTGCAAAAAGGATGAACCCAAGTCATAGTTTATAGCCTGCCAACTATTCAGTCCAGATTAAAAACTATATGTTATTTAGTCTAGTTGGCAGGAATGGTAAACCAGCAAGTTCATTGGGATTTATAGATGATTGACCCATCTCAAGAACAAATAACTTTAATTTGATGAATTTTTAGGAATTAAGGCATGAAAGCATGAATATTTAGATCAAATGGCCTTTTTGTCTATGAATCTGCCATTTCCAAAGTGGGCATACTACTTTTTGTAGGACTCAATATCCTGTGACTGGCAGTTTTCTCAAGCTTTCCTCACCAACTCTCCCCAGGTATTCATGCTTGTGGAGATACAATATTGTTTTTCCTAGTATGTGACAGGTGTAACCTACTGCCTCCACAAAATAGAATCCTTTCTTGGGTAAGAGAGGTGACAAATGTGAGAAAATTTTACAATTTTCTTTCCTCAATGTACGTTTCTCTGTAGAAAGGGAAGCATTCATGAGACTTGATCTCCTCCGCTTTTGAGCTCCTGAAGGGTTCAAAAGCCACATAAAGTAAAGACCCCTCCAAAAAGACATGTTAAAAGAATATCTGATTTTCACTGAAATTATTTTACATGGGGAGTGCTCTGTGAACCTTGGTCTGCAACTTGGCTCAAACCTGCATCCCCAACAAGAAAACTGCATAGTGATTATATTTTTTTTTTTTTTACTGGTTTGAAACTAAGTTTCTCAGCTATTCTCATTCACTAACTAATGCTGTATTTTCTGCAAATGCCTTGTGAGATGCTATGACAGACAAAAGGACTTCAGGCCATTCCATCATCCTCATCTTTCTTTCTCCTGTGTTTCTTTCTATCAACGAAAGCAAAGGTGCATCTCAAGAACAGAAGTTACTAATGTTTACTGAACTATGCATTATGGGAAAGATTAGAGGTACAACAAAAGTTTGGATAGCACCAGATGAAATAGTTAATTAGGTAAAAAAAACTTCAGCATATTTTTAATGCAGTCCATGCTGTAAATTCTTCTTTTTAAATGAGACTTACAAGTAAGCCCTTTTTTGCATTGCAGCAAAACTAACATTGAAGGAAATTCAGTGAAATAACATTTCCAGGATGAAATAGACTATTGGAGCTTTGGGTGCTTCTGAAATATATTCCATCAAGAAATAAAAATTAATTTGTGATCATGTGAGCAGCCATAAAGGTGGTCTGGTTAGAAGGGGAAAATTACTGAGTAGAAGAAATTGTCTGCTGAAAACTAGTGACAGAGAAAGGCCTGTCAGCCTGGAACTGTGACCCTGGGAACTAGACCTGTGAACCAGAAACATCCTTGAAGAGTGCAGCTGGCCTCTTTGAAGTGCAACCAGGACACCTAGAAACTGGAGACATCCTGAGATACCACTGATAAGCGCAAAAACAAGGCACTGTAATGCCAATTTATCATCTGAGAAGATGGAAAACTGTCTGGAAAAATAAAATTGCTCAGAAAGAACAGAAAGCATCATCATTTATTGTCTGTTACAGATGAAAAATAGAAATTAACAGCATCTATTGCTCAAAGTAAGATGTCCTACACCCTCTTATGTCTCTGTTATAAAAAGGACTTAATTTTTTTCCAAAATGGAGATTCTCTTTCTGAGAACTTCCCAGCTGGGACACCTGGCTGACTCCAGGCTCTGTGACATGGATCATTTTTGAAGTGAGACTCTGTCTGTTATCTTATTGGTTTGGCCTGTCCTCAGTTCTTTTGGGGAAGGTTGGGTCTCCCTGCTCTGGGATGGGTTTGTCCCTCACTTTTGGGATGGTTTGGCTCCTTCTGAAATCTAATTCACTTCATTATTATATTATATATAGTCATATAAATAATCAATATTAAGTACATCTGTTGTTATATTGTTGATAAGTTTGCTTCACTAATGATAAATTGTAGTAATCTTTAATAGCATATAACTACTTTGTTGGTGCTGTTATTGGTTGTACTACAATACCAGCTGATGTAATTATTGATTGATACCATACTATTGATTGATACTATACTACTGATTGCTGATAGTAATTTGTAATAGATTGATATATAGTCATTTATATTCATTTTATTAATCATAGGTGTGTTTGCTAGTGATGATTTTTGTGACATTGGTGGTAATCTGTAATAAAGTAGTGAAATTGAGAGGATAAAGCCTGTGTATCCTTGTGTATTACGGCATCCTACGAACTCATGATCGCAATCTCTATACACTCATAGGCTGGGTGTATAGACCTTTAGGTCATGACATATAGTCAACTCTCTTATGAATTCTTTAATAGAGTTATTAAATATTACATAAATACACAACAAATATTCATACTCTTTATATTGTATTGGATTCATTGCCTTTCTCTTTATTTTTCCCTGACGTGCAAAACATGACAAACTTTGCTGAAGGATGCCTTGCTTTGTAGTGGTGCAACAGCATAAAAACATTAAAACATATTATTTCTGCATAATTTACTGTTTATAAATTGGCATCTTTCAGGAAATAAAATTGTATGAGAGACAGAAATTTCTCTCCTAGATGGGGATAGTCTATATCTCTTCCCTGGCGAATCTTTCAGCCTAATACTTTTCAATAGACCTATATGGTCCGGGGATACAAATTTTATATTCTAACCTGTTGTGGGGTATACTTGTGCAGTTGTTCTGTGGTGGTGTATGATGCAGATGGTGCGCAGATTTTAAAAGTTGTACATAGTTCTTGTTGTAGGAAAAACAATACTGAAATGTAAAGAGCATAGATCTTATTTGTAAATAAAAGTTGTCTTCTTTAAGCAAAAAAGTCACTTAAAATAAGGTACTTTTGTTATATTCTGATTTCTTGAACAATGCTACAACCACCACTGTACACAATGGTGTAGAGATGACTTCTTTGCTGAAGCTTTTTTGCATTGAATGCCAGAAATATAGCAGCATCTTTCTTCCACTAATTTTTCGCTGGTTATAGAAACAACATAATCATTAGAGTTGGAAGGAAAAGCCAGCAAGGATATTCAGATGTTAATTAGGAGAAATATGAGAGGACAACAATAATCTCTCAAGGCTCAAAGGACTTCAGGAAGACACATGACTGCTAAAATTTCAGCAAGTGAAACACAAGTTCCTGTGAAGTTGAAAGGGAAATATGAAGGGAATACCATGGAATATCTCTGGAAGAGAGGAAAGAAAATTAGAGGAAATACATTAAGAAAGATAGGATGGCAAAATTAAATGGGAGGAATGCCAAGGGAGACAAGAAAATAGTCTAATCTAGAAAAAGCTCTATTTGGAATTAAAAGTTACGCTTTCTCTTGGCAGTAACAAGCTCAGAAGGGCTATTCAAAATTATCTTCAGATTTTGTGTAATGATTCAAGACTAATGATTAAAAATGTCCTTTAAAAAGCCTTTAAGTATGACTAAATGCTAGAAATTTTAGACTACGGTATAGCTTATTTAGTAGTGTTTCTTCTCTCTATTCTGAAAGGAAGAACATGTAGCAGCTACAGCTTATGGTTAAGTTATTTCTTCATTAAGGCAATGTAAACTATATCTTAATGAAGTGGAAAGTTATTTCCATTCTGTAAAAAAATGATAGAGGGTATTTGAAAGGTAATTAAAGTCTTACTGACATCAGCTCTTTGGTGCAACAGCTGCAAGTGTAGGAGGCCTGAAAAAGAGATAATACAATCCTACGCTGTATATTTTTTGCCCAAGTCCTCTTGGAATCACCCACCTTGTCTACTTTTGTCTTGGATTGTTCAAATTCCACTATCTTTCTTTCCATGCATTTTACAGCCTATGTCAATGCTATTGATAAGGACAACCCTCCACTTACTTCGGTGAAAATCTGCGAGGGTGTAATTTTGACATGAATATGGAAATGTTTAGGTTTATTTCATGCTGAGGTCCTTCAATGACAAGAAAATGTCCTAATGAGACAATGGTGCTCTAGAATGCTTTCTTGATAAAGTAGTCACACCAATAAAGATGATTTCATGCACATTGCAATTAACAGTACCTCTCTGAGAATGATCGTTTCTCAGCTTCTAAAACCTCTACACCTAAATAGAAATTCATAAACCATAACTTGTAATTAAGTGATAAATGGAAAACTTTCTCACTTTTACTGCAACAGCTGATAATGTACAGTACAGGCTCCTGAAAAAAAAGTGGACACCTCTGTTCCATATATATCAAGATTTTTGGTTCACAGAAGGACAAACCTTGGCTTTCCTTGGCTATGTTTTACATGGAAATAAGTCACTAAAGCATGATCATGGAACACAGACACTTGGACTAATCGCTTCTGATATTGACAGATATTGGCAGCTGAGTGTTTGGAAAGAAATTAATTATTACTCCCTACTCCAATTCCTTTACTCTTGAAGATCACCATTTCCTAAGCTGACTATGCTTCATGTATAACAACAGAGTTGAAAGAAATTGTGAAAGTGGCAGCCTTAATGATTAAATCATTAACTTTAATCCCTTATTTTCATTCAGTTCTAACATAAAAAAATATTTTTTTTTACTTTCTAGAAAGTCTGATAATAAAGTGTGTACAACATATTCTACATATTAATCTATATTCCACATGGAATGCTTTTTAAAGTTAATGTTAATCCTTCCAGTAATAAGTTGCTTCTCATTGCTCTTTCCTTTATGTTTCTTAAACCTAAGGTCTATACAATCCAGTCATTTTATGCCTGAATGAGCTTCTTTTAGCTATTTCTAGCTATCAGAAAACCAAAGAATATCTACGCAATCAAGTAATATCCCTGTTTCAGAAACATTGTGATTTTGCTATTTTTGTTGGTGTTTTATTTATTTATTTATTTATTTATTTTCCTAGTCTTGATGCACTTTCACAGGAGCAAAGAAAAACTACACACTCTCCTTCTCCCCCCATTTTTCATGTACCAATATTTAGTAGCCGGAATGGCATTCCTCTTAGGAATAGTCCTCTTAGAGCTATTGCATTTGGCTTTGGGCTTGCCCAGTAGATTGGCAGCTCAGCTGTGTGAGGAGGAGGAGGTAGATCCTATCTTTAGGTAAATGCTCCCTCTCAGGAGTGTTCCAGTTACTTTCTGGGCAGGGCTGACTCATCCTAAATCTACTGAGTAAGAACAGCCTTAATGGTATTGTAGACCTTGCTTCCATGAAATCTCACAAGGGAAATATTCTCTGTCCAAGGCAGCTGAAAGCAATGGTACATTATAACATATTTTGCAAGGCAAAGCAAGCAAATATGGAGAACAGTTACATTTTTAACCAGGATCTGTGAAAAACAAGTACGTTACATTTATAGCATAAATGACCCCTGTCACTGTATCTTTAAGACACAAAGCAGTCTAACACAGATTTAAAAAAAAAAAAAGAAAAAAAAAAAAAGACTTAATTACCACTCCTAGTCAATGCATTGCACCAGATGTTGGCTTAATTGAACAAATACTGTGTGTTATGATTACAGCGAAGCATATTGTAACTATGGTTATAACTGGCACACATCACCAGCCAGCATAAATCAATAGAATCCCATTGACACCAGTATATGTAGGCTGATTTTCACAAGCAGAGGTTTTGGCCTATAATTTTCTGATTGTAAGAAAGGAGGGGTATATGAAAGGCATTTTCAACGTTACTTTAAAAAAAAAAAAAACAACACTTTTTTTTTTTCTCCCCAGGCTGGAAAGGCACACATAGTCATTTTAGCCATCTGAGTACAGATTGTAAACAAATACCTTCTTTGTCGAATTAGCATATGTTGTCATATTACCACATCTGACAACATAACTTCAGATTTTACCCTCAGAAATTAAGGCAAAGGTTCTATGCTCTTCAACATAAAGCTAAGGTAATTCAAATTATTGAATAAATAGTTTTATCAAATAGTGTAGTGGTAATATCTGTGTGACTGCTATATATGCATAACATTACCCAACTGTAGTGAAAGGGTTTATATGTAGTGTTCCTCTGGGGTTTATCAATCTGTCTTTGTTATTAAGTCTGCCACAGACTAAAGAGCTCATTTGAAGTAAATTATATTTTTAGCATTCTTTTTAAATGTTTTGTAACAAATGGAGTATCTATGATAAAACTCAGTGGACTATCAGAAATTTAAAATTGGGATTTTAGATTTTCAACCATTATGAGATAAAACAACATTCAAAAATATAGTGAACATCAGGATTATGAGGAAAAATGTAGAAATCTTCATCTATTAAGACCTCCTCATATATACAGAGTTCCAAAAATACATCTAATCTGAAGACTTTTTTAGAGTAAAATTTTCACTACAATATTTACAGATACAGGATCGGTACATATATAATAAATGCCATTATTAGAAAACAGTGAAATAATAATCTTCATCACCTCACTGACCAATTTATGAAAAGAAAAAATCACTGTATGCAAACAGGATAATATTAAAATGTAGTGTTGACCTCCATTCTTTAATAAGGAGATTCAATACTGAATATATGCTGTTTTGAAGGGCCCCTTGAGCTTTGATTATTTTATTGTGAACTCTGTGCCTAGAACCACTTAGCCAAGTCAAAAGATTAGCCAGGGGCCTCCCATTCCTACCAAGGTCTGGTACAAACTGTAGTTAACAAATTAAGTTGAAGGGCCCTTCTGTTGGATGCTTTCACTGTTTCATTCCTTGGAGTACCCCAGCTACAAGACACCAAGCTGATTACATACATTGTAAACAGTCTGTCTTGTTTTGAAATTTGTATGTAGGGTAATGAACATTGTAAACATATGTAAAACTTCACACTAAGTTATTTTAGAGCTGCAGTTTGGTGCTTATTAAAATTCTGTCTTTCTGGCCTTTATCAGGCAATGCCATTCAGCTATAGTGATTTCACCAGGGGTGAAATATGCCTTATTCAGAAATGGAAATCCTAAATTCCAGGAACACAATGATACAAAGGGGTCAGGCTCTCCCTCTAAACTATGCATGTCACTTATTTCCCAGAAACTGAAGTAGGCGTAAAAAATCCAGCTAAACAAAGAAACTGCAGCTAAAATTTAAATTATCTCCAACTGAGGTGACAAAAATGGTTAGAGGAACAAGCATGCTGCTCCCAAAAATGGATTATAATTATAATTCATTATAATTAGCACCATCTTTGAATTTTTAAATATATTTATCTTTTAAAAATATTCAGTGTTCTCATTCTCCACAGACCCCCACCTTTCTTCTTTTTCTGTATAAAGCTAAAGGAAAATTAAATGTTGGCAGTTAAAGTAGCTACATAAGTATGGCAACCATCCAAAATTCATACAGGCAGATCTGGAGTCATCTTTACATGTGCAAAAATAGTTGAAAAAGATTTTAGCACTCTAGACATTTTATTTGGGTAAGATCTTACTCAGTGGAAGGTGATTGACAGCAGCTCTTATGTTTGAAGATTTTAATGGAGAAAGTGCAATGTCTAATAAATGGTGCTCCTCACATAGTTCAGCCATTTATTTGTTCAGAAAACCACATGCTGAGCACTGTGGGTCAAATGCTGGGGAAACGTTTCGTTGTCTTATGGAGATGAGGTTGTTCTTTTGTACAGACCCACTATATTTACCAAAGTAATTGGTAATTGTTACATAGAATATCACTTCTGCCACAGAAACATGACCACTGGAGATTTAATGAGCTGAACCTGTGTCAAAAAGAAGCAGTTTTATTTACTGCTATGAATTTTGTAAGTATCTGTCAGTGTATATTTTTTGCTCCAAGAGGCTAGTTTATATGAATCAGTCAAATATAATCCACCACAGTTTCAGGTATATTTGAGCTCATTATTAACACTTCCTCACAACTTACTGAAATCTGCTTTGGGAATTTAGATCCTAAGAATAGTTTTAAAAGGATGATGAATCAGACTACAGGTATTTTAAAAGGACAATCACTGTAAGATATGTCATTTTGGAGTAATAAATTGCTGTCAAAAGTTTTCAGTCTAGATGCTGCCCTCACTTACAGTAGTGTCAGTCAAGAATAAGCCTTCTGAAGCCAATGCAATTATTCTGGATTTAAATCCATATATCTGAAATCACACAGTGGTTCAGTCCTCTCCATAACCAGGGTTTGCTCATGCACTCTTTGTTCAGACACACATTTATTCAGGTAAATATATATAAGTCTGTGGTTGGGGAAAGAATTATAGACGATTATAACATGAGATGATTATAACACAAATAACTTAATTCTAGCTGAAATTCACTCCCTCTGACACTCCCCAATGCACACACATAAACACAGGTACACATACGCACATATACACACATGCACTCCTGTAAAAAATCTAAGGACATAGGCTTTGTTCAAGGAACATCACTGAGGCTGAATAGTAAAATAATCATTTTCTAAACCAGAGGTAGGCAAAGAAACAGTGGTGAGATTTGGGCCCATGAGTTATAATAGTGCCCGCAACCCCCTGTTTGCAGCCAAGGCCTTAAGACCCCTTGTAAGACAGAGGCACTTACTCTAAGTAGAATAGAAAATCTGGCAGCTGAGTGCATTTTATCAATATTTTACATTTGTTGTAAGCCCAGTATAAAATCCTCTTACAGGAAAAATGGAAAAAAAACTTATATAAAACATGCATAATAAAAAAACTTCAAACAATGAAAACACTGAGGAAGTTCTTTCATTTATCTTTATTATTTTTAAGGTGTTATTCAAAGATGTCTTCTAATTCATCACTTCACTGTTTTTTATTAACTCCAAGAATATAGGCAAGATACTTCAAAAGCAATGGAGTTTTTTTCTGTCTGGACCAAAATTTATCTCCAGCATAACACCAATGAGTCCAGATTAATTTTGTACCTTGTTTGCCTTTCTATTGTTGCACAAGAATATAATTTTGTTTATTGTCCACTCTCCCCTTCTATTTTTAAAAGTGCCATTTGTATAAAATATTACATGTAATAAATCACTCATGGCAGAAATAGCAATAATATTGACCATACATAACTATTTATCATTGTGTTTACCATTGTGCTTACTCTCTTCTTGCCCTGCATACACTTCCTGCTGTGCCTGCAACATCCAAGGAGAGCAGAAAAGCTATGCATCACTGTCACCAGAGGGATTTCCACAGTCGAACTGGCACAGATATAGTGTGACAAATACTAATGACAAAATACTAGTTTGTCTTGAGACAAGACCTGGCGTAACTCTTATGGACTTCAGTAGTTTTTGGTTTAGGTCTGAAGGAAAGGTGAAAGCACAGAATCATCAAAACAAATGCTTTAAAATGTAGTTTTACACTAAAAAGTGAACATTCCTGGCCTCACCAAGAGGCCAAATGATCAGTCACACCATTATTTTAATATTTTTTATGATTGATATGCAGTTACTATTTTGTGTCTTTTGAATTTTTAAGGAGTCCATTAATTTCATTTTCTACCTGATCGGGTAGTATTTACTGTTAACAGCTTAGTGTGTATTGTTCCGCTGTTCCACGTATTCACACAACAGCATTTCTGTGGGTTTTCTCATCATTCCAGGGATGATAACCTTTTAGTTAGCCAGTGCAATGCCAGCCTATGGCACAAGATTGATCCTTATGTTACCAGAAGTTTTTGTTATTACAAATGACAGACAAAAATATTTACCTTCTTAATCTTTTCAGGAAAGTAATCACTGTCTTTGCTGATGGGGTAAAAGATTATAAACTTATTAAGTGATGAAAATACAGGTGTGGAAATCTCTTAATTTGTAGGATAGAAGACACATGCTCTGTCTACCCCAAAAACCTGCTTGTTTTTTATATTGAAAAGCTAGTTTCTGGGTCTTTTGAAATTATTCTCCATCCCACTGAAAACTGAACTTCAAGCTTGCATGTTGATGGCAAATAGAACTTATTTTCTTCTGGGAGTCCACTTCTGTTCTGCTAAACTGATTTCACAGAAATAACAGAAAACCCCACAAGTTTGAGATTTTCTTTCTTTTTTAATAAACCTAAATTACTTGGAGAACTGACACAATTAATTTGCTTACTTGTCTGCATGAGAGAAAAAAAAGCTAATCTCTCAAACTGCTATTTTAGAAAATTAATTTACTAATTTCATAATATTTTATGTGTCAAAAAATATTTTCAAAATATTATTCTCATTGTGGAAAGATAAATTCTTTTGGAATTTTTCTGTAATTTTGATGTTATATGGAGTAATAATATACACTATACCAAGCTGTAAAAGTTAAACTGGTAACCCACAGTAAACTTGACAGCCTTCAAACGTTATTTAAAAGTACAAGTGTTCTTAACTTTTGTCTACATTACAAAACCTGTCCATCTTTCTTTGAATTTCTTTTACACCTCTTTCCCACAGTGACAACCTTATAGATAGTGATTGATCTGTAGATCTATATACTTCAGTAGCTTGCAACTTTTTGTCTCAATTACACCAGCATCTATTTTATATGCAAGTCCTAGATCTGTGACTTCATCATACCCATGTCCTGCCACCAGATACAGAAGCGCTTTGTTCTGCCTCTTTTCATGCTGGAGGACTTTTTCCTAGGGGTTGCTCCTTGTTCTGAAACATGAAAATGTGTGAAGCATAAAACTCCAGCTGTGAATACTTACCTCCCTGCAGTGTTAAAAAGTTCAATATACAAAACACCTGGTTTCAAGCAAAATGTACACTAAGATATATAGCAATAAGACAGATTTAATATACCCCATAGGGCCCTCAAGCAGTTTTTAAATTAAAGACACAACATAACTTAGTTTCTTTTTTTTTTTTTTTTTTTTAAATGAGCCTTTACTATTTCACAAATAATGAATCGATACCTCTTCCAACTGAAGAGAAAGTCATAAACAAAAAAGCAATTTGTAGTGAGTGGAAAGGATGAGGATTCATTGTTCTGAGAATAAAAATCTGAAATATAAAGTTTACATTATGAACAGAAAAAAAAGTCTTTGTTCCATGAAGAAGAAATACAGTGGCTCCCCAGAAAAAAATAAAGTAATCTTGACATGGAGATACATGCTACGGGGCAGGTCTACAATTCAACTGAGGTTTACTTATTAACAATTCAGTACGTTTAAGATTTATTTTTGTAACAGTTCAGATAACCAAATGTCAATACATTGGCATGTATACTCCTATTAGAAAGTGACAATAAAGTAGAACCTGTTCCTCCTACATTATGTTCTGCAGACATCATTTCACCTTTATATTTGACGGTACTTCCATACAGAACTGTTTTAGCACCCAGGACTATAGATGTGCCTTGAAATAATTTACAAGAATGTCACAAGAAAAAATAATAAGGAAATTCAAAAAATCATAAGTCATCAAACATTGTTATTATGATTTCATACAACAGATACAGACATCATCATTGTTTCTGTTTTTGCTCAGGCCCACATACTCATTTATTCTAGCATTATACCTTGCCTATTTAGTAAGTCTTTCCTCTGGGCAATACCAGTTTTTTCTTCAGAGGGTAACATGTATAACAATGGGAACACAATCTTCCCCAACATATGGGCATGTGATCAAAAATGCACTTGTATTTTTAAATCACTTACATAATTTAGTTTTTTAAAGGACAAAGTTCTGGCATATATAAGGCATATTTATAAAGTTAAAAATGGAAATTTTCAATACTTTTTTCAGGAGAATATTTGGGGCTCAAGTGTTTGATGCACTGAGGACTCAATATACCTGTGCAGCTAACTGCTAAGGTAGGACGGAGAAATTTTTCCTATGATAGATGAATAATATTGCAATCTGTGGATGAGCTTGACAGCTGGTGTAGAAGACCAGCTGAGATTCACCCAATAGCTGGAATCCACCTCTACATTGCCCACACCTAAGCCAAGGCCAGAAACAGATCTCTTGGAAAGCAGAGAGCTCTTCCTTTGTGGGGGAGTGCAATCACAGCTCAGTTGGATTTTTTTCTGACTCATCACTATGAATTTAATACTCAAATAACTCGTAAAACAGAAGAGTGCCTATCAGGTGTAATTTCTGTACTGTAATGTAATGGTAGCTGGATATGAATATTGTTAAAGAATGCAGACAAGAAGCATAAACCAAGTACAAGAATGTCATGTAGAAACCAATAACAGACTCAAGAGTAGAATTCATGGAGACATTTCATGAATATGCTAAAGAATTTTATTAAATGTGTTTATTTAGCCATATTTCCCATTTTCAGTGGTCAACCACTGAAAAATTAGCAGGTTTCAGTCTTATATATTTTTTGGATTTTGTACTCTGTTTCTGCTAACATTCAAGATTTGCTAACTTCGTAACTGTTAAATATTCTCATGTTAGTGGTCATCATCAAGTAAAATAAATTAATTAATTTAAAGCTCCTTAAAGAAACTTGTACCTTTGCATATCTCTAGAGGTGGATGAAGAAAGAATTATTGGAATAGATAAGGAACAGCTGCAGTGAAACTACCATTATTAAAGAACATTTTTATAATCTACAGTTAGTCTCTGCATTGAATAATAAATCAAATTACTACTTTGTGTTTCTGAAGAGTTCAGTAGCTGTGTGCATACTCTTAGTCCATATCGAGGTTGTAGTGAGGTGGGGGTTGGTCTCTTCTGCCAAGTAACTAGTGATAGAACGAGAGGAGACGGCCTCAAGTTGTGCCAAGGGAGATTTAGATTGGACATTAGGAAAAAATTCTTTACTGAAAGAGTGGTCAGGCCTTGGAACAGGCTACCCAGGGAAGTGGTGGAGTCACCATCCCTGGAGGTATTTAAAAGACGTGTAGATGAGGCGCTTAGGGACATGGTTTAGTGGGAATGGGGGTGTTGAGTTGACGGTTGGACTTGATGATCTTAGTGGTCTTTTCCAACCTTAGTGATTCTATGATTCTATGATTCTATGAATTCAAATTATCCTTAATTTGTCTTAAAATACAGACTGTATAACTTCATATTTACCATGTGCTAAGGGAATAGACACAGGACAGTTGCATTGTTCAAATCATGTGCCATAATACACTCATATAGCTGCCTCAGCACTGCATTCTTTCATTGTGGTTGCATAAAACATTGTTTATCTTTATGCTTAGACAATATTTTCCACAAAATATTATTTAAATCAACTTGATTATTATTAATGAGAACAATCTGGTTTTGTTGATCATGTTAATATCAAGAAGTTCCAGTCAACATTTATTTAATAACTGCAGTTCCAGGCATCTTGGAAGGTAGTAAAACAGGATCCCAATGCCTTTTTCTCCCTTTTGTTGATAAAGTGTGTGTTGTTAAAGGCGATATGAAGTATGCAATAAAAAAAAGAGATGCTTTCTGATAATGCCATTTTAATTTCTTTCCTTTCTAATCCACAAAATTAACTGGCTTTTCACATGTTTATAAGTAATCAAAACACATGACTTCATAATGTTATTTATTGTTCTACCCCAAGCAAGAATCATCAGAACTTAAATATGTACATGTATGTATATCTATGTGCTTATGGAACTTCCATATAGAACAGCTTCCTGGATTATCCTTTTATCTTTACTGCTCCAAAATGAGGAAACCCTCCAAGGAGAGAAATTGCATTAATTCTAAGCTGTGGTCTACAGCTTGCCTTACTGTTCTGTTGAACCTTTTACCAGAATTCCAGGCCTTCTTTGTGCAGTTCATATGACTAAACACTGATTAAAAGGAAAGAGAACGATTAAACCTATTTTTTTCCTCATTTACAAAGAGCTTAAATACCAGAATGAAAAAGAAATTATTTAATGCACAGGGAGAAATGAAGTACGGGTTACTATCAGGAAAGATCAGGATTAACAACAATATTCTTCCAAGAGTAACAGGAACACTACTATTTGTAACTTATTAAAATTGGAAAAAGTAAAGCAAAGAGTGATCTTGCATTAATTAGACAGTGTACTCTAGTAGATGTCTTAAATAACTAGATTGAGAAATGTTTCTTTGATCAAGAGTTTACACCATGGTCTAGATAAATGGAATTTTCTATTTCTAAAGCATATTGAAATATTCATCATCCTTTTTTGTGTGAATGGTGTTTGCAGGCTGATTCTGATTTCAATGAATGTATTAAAATTATGTAAATTGTAAATCAAATCATTGACAAAAAGTAATTATTGTCTATGAGATACCTTTAAATGATTCGACATGCTTATGTACTTCTCATACTTACAATTAATTGTTTAAATAAGTATCACTGATGCCTTAAATGATGACAAAGGTTTTAAGCAGAAAAAGTACGATCAATGTCCAAGAAATAACAAATTAGAAATGCTGTGTTACATATGCATGACAATTCACTCAAATAAAAGGATACTTTTAGGATTCAAGGCTGTTTCAATGTATTCAGTGACTATCCAAATATTCACAACCAATACGCTGTCAAAAATAAACTCCGTATAATCTTTCTTTTATAAAATTCCTTACAAAACTTTTTTTTTTTTAATTGGAAGAACTATTATTGAGAATTTGTTTTCATAAACGTTAAAAGGCAAAATTGTTACAAATCATAAATGTCCAGTGAGATTTCAAGGTTTCAATGAATGGGAATGACATGGCAGAGTTTAGTAGGTGTTTAAATAAGAATTAATATCAGAACTGTTAATAATAAAAACAGTATCAAATACCTTTAGAAATAATGTAATTTTATTTGTTGTTTTTTTTTTTTTAATAAATGTAGACTCAGAGCATGCTTTCAGTCAGTTCAAATCCTTTTTCAGAACAAACTTTTGATCACATTTGCAAGAGTAAACTTTTTTTCAATAGTAAGAAAAGAAAAACATCAGGTGAACACCTGCAAGAAGAGTTATCTCTGCAGATGTTCCAGCGGGTGTTTCTTTTAGACTGCAGCTGCCTTCTGACTCAAATTTCTAGAAGACATCCTAGAAACACAGACTGTGGAAACATTTGCCGTTTAAAAGTCAGTCCTGCATTCAGAAGAAATATCAGAGGAAAAAAAAGTATGTGTTTTTATGGAGGATTAATTTTCACTCTGTTAATATTAACCACCTTGAACTATTACAAGAGATGATACAAATGAAGTTGGATTGGATAAGATAATTTCATTTTTGTACCAGTGAAAAATAGCCACTAAGCCTTGACTTAAAATAAACAGTTTTTTTAGTTATGTTTTGAGAAAGAATTTTGCTATGGGAGAGGGGTACTCTAACACAGAATTTTCTGTACTTTAAACACTTTAGGTGGTAATTTAACAATTTATATTTTATAATGACCTACTTTAAAAACAAAACAAAACAAAACAAAACAAAACAAAACAAAACAAAACAAAACAAAACAAAAACCAAAAAAACCCAGTTTTTGCTCTTTGGTAACTACACTGTTATCTTATTCAGTGAAAAAATTATTTTTCTTTTAAGGTATGTTATTTTGCTCCAGGAGAAATTCTCATGTTCTTATATTGATAGTACACAAATGCATAAAAATACAAAAGGTGAAACAGGTTATAATTTCTGTGCTCTGGCAAAGAATTCTATCTTCCCATCTTCCAGAAGTAGAGTGTGCACATGGAGCCTGCAGAAGATGGTACTTTTATTTCTGTCAGATGAAATGTTAGATTCAAACTGCAGAGACAGAATTCTGCATATCTAAAAAAATTCCTCAGCATTGGGGACGTATGATATTGTATGTTTCCTCTGGGAAAACATGTTGACACCATTCCTTGATCTTGGCTATCTAGAACAGTCATGGTTTAGCACTTTGATGATAAACTCCACAAGTCATAAATTCTTTCCTTTGTCTTTGAAAAAGACTACAAATGTCCTCTGACCTGTGTATTTAGGACAGTACTGAAAAACAATTAATCAAAATTAATTTCCCATCTTTGCAATGCCCTTTTGTGTAAGTTCAGGAAAAACACAGCTTGTGTTTCCAATCCACAGATGTTAACACCATGAAAAAGCATATTCAGAATCCTAAGCATTATACGAAGAAGATTTATTTAAAAATAAAATTAATTATGGTAGAAGATATTTATACTATTCTGTACTACAAAAAAGTTTACTCTCCTCTTAGATATTTATTTCTGTTATAGCTGAATTCCAGTATTATTCCACAGTTATTGCCAAAAATAATGGTAAATTAAATAAACACATAAATACATGAATTATTCTCAGCAAAATGATGTCAAATACTCAAAAAATATGAACACACTGGCAGGCTTAAAACTGTCTAGCATACACTTACATGAGCTTCCCTTTCTTTCACATATAGCCTTGAAGCAAAGGCTTTGCTTTGCTTTGCTTTGCTTTGTTTTGTTTTCCTTTGGAATAGCGTAAACTTCTCCTAAATTACCATATTCCCTGGAAAATCTGAGGTTAGAGTCTGATGTCTGAAATAGTATTGTAAAGAGGTGAATACTTCTGTTACATTTTCTTTAACATTGTCTTGTTCAAGAGTCATTGAGCTGCTCTTTCCAAACACTAAGCAGTCAGACCAGTCCTTCAGATACATCTTCTATGGCTTTAGGTTATGAATTGCTACCTTATACCAGCATACAGAACACTATCTGAAGCCACTTAGGAAAAGTGAAAAAAAATGTAGTTTAATTATGCTACTGACATAGGTTTTTAATTGGTACTTGTGGTCACAATCCACTTCTCTGTTCTATTATCCCTTTTATTTTTCATTTTTGTCTCTTTCATGAAAGGAAAGATTCTGGCTTCAAAAAGTTTTTCTTCAACTCACACTAATTAGATCTATTTCATATAAGTACAATTTCAAAAAATGTTTGAACTGTAATGGACTTATGTGGGCTTTTATGCATCTTCCATACCAGCAAAAAGTTTGATACATTGATATACTCTACTTCTACTTGATACTTAATAAAACATCTAGATTGCTTTTCTGCTATGGAAGCCTCAGTATAGAAGCTGTACCTCTCTGGGGAAAAATGATAGTGTTAATATACAGTTCATTATAGCTAGTCGAAAAATGGCAATAGTCCTTTTGGCTACTACTTTATTTATACTAATAAACTAATCAGGTTTGGAGACCAGTTCACACGCAATGTCAGACTGCTTAGTTGCTCATTTACTATAGCAAGAAGCATGCGCTCAGGCAAATTCGGGTAGAGTTTGGTGGGGAACATGAATAGGCCAAGAGCTGTTATTAACAGCGGTATGAATAACTCCTCCTTTTTCTGGAAAGAAAAAGGGTATAGACATATGGATATGGGCTGTGTTATGGCACCTGTCTTCAGGGCCAGAGAATACGCCCTGTCCCATTGTATTGATGTAGACATTCATTGCATCTAAAACATTTTAATAAGTTGCCTGCAGAATGTGTTTAGAGAAAATAATTGCTTGCATATTCCCAGCCCTCTATTCTCATCCCAGATCTTCTTTTTTTTTTATTAGTTTGTTTGTTTGTTTATTTTGTTTTATGGTTCTTTACATTTTATGGTTTCTTTACAGTTTTGCTTTTGCATTTTTACATGAGCTTAGTCTCTCCTTCCTTTGAAACAAATGATATTTTCTTTCTGAAGACACAGCAATTCCTGTTTTTTCTAGTCTTGTGGGCCAAGATATTTTGGGTAGAATCTGTAGTTTCTCTGAAGTTGTATCCTGATTAATCCTGTCTTTCCAACACCTTTGATCCCAGTGCTGGCATAAAGCACTAGCATTTACAAAATACTTTGTGATGGTTTCTTCTTTACCAACTTTACATTTAAGGTTTGCAGTCAACCAGGCTTTAGTATTTGACATTACTTCATGTTAAGATCTGGAGGAGTCTAGGCTTCTACTCTTTTCCTTTTCCTCTCTGGAAAACTGGGGAGACTATAGACAAATATCCTTATTGTCTGTGCTCAAGGCCTTCAGAACATCTTAACTGGGGACCAGGTTAACCCTACTGTACCATCATGTTTGTCTCCACAGGCTGCCTTTAAACATTGCTGGAATCAGTGAAGATAATAGGGAGAGAAGTGAGACCAGCATCTGATGAAGTTCATAACCTGTTTGCTCCCAGAAACGAGAAAAATGTGGATCACCTGAATTACCTTTGAGCAGTTACAGAATCCCCTTTCTACCCTAGATTGCTTTCAAACATTAGACTGTTACCTGGTGCCAGAGCCTTTTTCATGTTTGATGCTCTCTCTACACATCTTTAGATCTGAGAACATGTAGTGAAGGTGTTGGCATAACATTTGCTTGTAGCTCCCAAGGCATTTAGTTTTCCTAAACAATTTGGGATGCTTTCCACCTCTCCTCTCCCGCTCCAAGTGGTTTCCATAAGAATAGAAAAAAGTCCTATGTTAAAATATTTTAAGATCCAAGTCCTGAAAACAAGAAATATGTGCATTTACTTCCTCATTTTAAATGAATGAAGTGACACATCTGTATGTTAGCTGTCTGGTTATTCCTTGCTTTAAGAATAAATTCTCCCACATCATATACAGTATATTAATCAGGAATTTTTCTCTTCAAAACTGACTCATAAGAATTCAAAGAATCGAATAATTGAGCAGTCTGTGTAATAGTGAAAAAAATCAAAGGACAAGTATTACGAAAAAACCTGTAATGCCACAAATCCTAAATATGCTAGGTCAAGTTCCACTTGTTCTGCTAACAGCAAAGTCAATATGCCTACAAGCACAGAGTAATGACAGTAGAGAATAATTTGAATAGTCTTTTATAGAATCTATTTAGCATAATCTAAGAAAGACTTTCCCATTAAAAAAAAAAACAAACCCAAAAAAAACCCCACAAAAAAAAACTGAATTAGATTACTGAATCTTCTTGAAAAACTTACTAGAAAAGCATGTATGAACTGATAAAGTATATCTTCTGTGGATGATATATCTATGTGAATCTATGTGATACATCTATGGACGATATCAGCTGAGGCGATTCAAGGGTTTCTAACTTTATAATATATATTTACATTTTGCATTTGTGTAGGTAATATCTGGGTGTACACCCAGACATGGATGAAGGACTGAATCTTTTTTATAGATTTCCCCATCTTTAACTAGTTGCCGATAATAAATTGTCACTCGCTACAATACATGAAATGAAAAATTATTGTGGCATTTCTTTTAAAGAAAATAGTGGGATGAAGAAAAAGTATGACTCAGTCAGTCAAAGATTCCTACAGATACTTGTTAGGGTGTTTTTTTGGTATCACACTCATGTAGGCCTCTGCACAAATTCATAGAATAGTCTTTTTACATAATGTAAGTGGCAAAAAATAATTTCTGAGTGTAATGAGGAACCAACATAAACCAGTTTCTTGTCTAATAGAACAGAAACCATGGTGTTTGGTGAAGAAATAGAAACTGATATAATCTTAGGACTCAGTGCTTCTATCCAGACTCATTTGCATTCTATTTCTGCTGTCTAGAGAGAAAAGAGAGTGAAAGTACTTTATTTCTCTGTGTAGCTAATGAAGGTGCTGAGGGAAAAAATAGTCACAAAAAGGCTGCTGCTTCCGTTCATACACTCATGCATAAGCAGGAGCAAGTGCATGGAGAGAGTGAGTAAACGCACTAACCAGATTTCATCCGCTTCTGAAGCAGGCAAAATAGGGCTTACCTACATCCCACATATGTCAGGCATCAGAGCTGATTTCTGATTTGTTTACGACAGTACACTGCCTACCTTAAACATTTACTTTTGTTTTTCCTTTCTCCATTTCTTATCCTTCCCTATCTTCCCGACATTTACCCCACTTCCCGCCTGTTACGAGGTAAAACTAGGTGGCTGAAGAAAAAAAATGCCATTCAGTCCTACCCATGGTCACAGGCCAAGGGCAACCAAGCTGTAATATTCAGGTGTACTGTTCAGTTAGGTCTTTGATTTTGAGACAAAACAATATGGAATTCTTGTCTCTTAAAGGGTATAAATGTATGCAATTTATGAAGGAATAACAGCTGACTAAGAAAAATACTAACTATGTGCAAGGGTCACAAATCAATGACCTATAAAGGTACATTTAGACCGGAGTATTATTGGCCTCTTTCTGGGGGTGTTTAATGGTCACTACAATCTAAAGTTCTCTTTCCACCCAGCTTGATAATGAGAAGTAAATATGAATATCTTATGCTTCAAAAATAAAATTCCTGTTCCAAAGTCACTTTTCACACTAATTGATGATGATTCATTTTGACATTCCTGTAAAAAATGCTGTCAAACACTATAAATTATTTTGAATTCTAAACTCTAGCATTGAGGTAAACAAGATCAGTCCTCTATTCTCAAATAGCAAAGAAACACAAAGAAAAGAAAAGTAACAGAATGGTAAGTAAATGGTTATATTTAAAGGAAAAAGAGTAAAACTAGCACTTTTTCCTTTAGTACATGGGAAATGATACCAACATTGGTGATACAGAATTAATTCAAAATACTGTTATACATCTTCTGTAATGATTTTCCAGGAATGAAAATTTGTTTCTTAATAAATATGATCATTAATCTGAGTGCCACTTACAGCAGAAGGGAGAGGGGGATACTTTAGCTATCTGGTTAAAAAGAGTATAATCAGTAATTTTCCACAGCAGTTTATTTTTGGTTCTAAATATTTTGAAAATGTCTAGTGCATTTCATGCCAGACACAGCATCAGACTGTCAGTTCAGGAGCCAGGCTTTCTCCCAGCTCCAACATGAACTTGCTACCCCACTCTGGGAAGACACATACATTTTCCCCTCTTGGGTGTTAACAGAGGGTCTTTCAGGGTGTGTTCATAGTGTGAAACCTCATTCTGTGTTAGTGATATCCAGGCTAGTTCTGGGTTGTTGGGTGCAGGTGTACTGGATAATTCAGGGTCATGTGGTGATATTAATCTGAATATCACTTTATCTTGGCTAAATTTGTCCCTTGTTCCCTCATCGTGTAAGAGAAGAGCCACACAAATAAACACCATATTTAGTGAGACAGAAATGTTCATTCTTGAAAAATCACCATGGAATATGACATTCTGAGTGAAGTTCTAGCCTCAAAAAAGGGTGATATCAATTTCCATGTATTAAAAGAAATTGCATACTCTACACAGCTGTTGTATCTGATCCTTACAAGCAGTGAAGCTAATTAGCCTTGGCACAGCAACACGTTGACATCATTACATTGCTTGGGTTGTGTTAGAGTAGCTCAGGTATCTTCACAAAACCTCACAGTTCAATGCAGGCATACACAA
Source organism: Pelecanoides urinatrix (assembly GCA_013400755.1). Taxonomy (NCBI): domain Eukaryota; kingdom Metazoa; phylum Chordata; class Aves; order Procellariiformes; family Procellariidae; genus Pelecanoides; species Pelecanoides urinatrix. The sequence continues at coordinate 41,330 of VZTQ01010267.1, read as the reverse complement.
CAACAATGAAATCCTCACTTCCCATACTCCACTGCTTAGATAATGCCAACTCCGAAATGAAAAAATGTCAATAATTAAAAAAGCATTTTTAATCTTTTTTTTCTGCTCTTAGCAGAAAGAAAAAGTCATGCTAGCAGATTGCAGTTGAGTAGAGAGGAGAAAGAAATGATGGGGACTCAAACCTGAGAAGTAAAATGTGAAAAAGCATGTACCAAAGTTGTGCTTATCATTTTAGATTCTTGTTCTATAATATAGCTCAATGAAATAATTTAAACCAGAAAAAGTAAAATTTCAGGTAATATAGTAAATCCTGCAGCTACTATGAGGGTGAACTGCATTCCAGATGGCTGAGACAAAGGAACGCTCACAATCTTAAATATCACTACTAATTAAACTTTTTTTTTTTTTTCCTGAAACATCATGAGTAATTACTTTTTCTCACACAGCATTCACATGTTTTCTGGAACTTAGTCTCATTATAAAACAGGCAATGAGAGAAAGTCATACAAAAGTATGACAACTTTTTGTAATAAATCTTTTATATTTATATCACATACATGTGTATATTATATATTTGTTTCATCTCCACCTATTTTATGTCTACACACAAGTAAATATTGTTACAATTATACTATCCCTGATAAATGTTTATGTTACTACTAATATTGTAACTGGACTATGTAGTCTAGACATTTTCTGAACGTGGTCCCTTAAGTTCCAAACATACAGAAGTATGTTAATACTAAGATTGAAAAATGAGGTTTTATTCCTCTCACCGCAAACCGAGTAGTGCCTTTTTTCCTAGTAATCTATGTGGATTTCAATGGCACGTGGAAAACATTCAAACTGGGAACAGTTACTCATTTAATATTTCCTTTACTTTAGGCAAGCAGGATTTCAGCAAGTCCAACTGACAGCATGCTGTCTGGATCCAACCATAAAACGACTATGCTTAATTTGTCTCAAAAGGTTTGTAAAACAGCTGTCAAGGTAACCGAAAAGGCAAACGGTAAAGACTTTTGCTTTTAAAGACTCCTGTGGAGGGACTGCAAGTTGCCGCAGGCAAGTAATCCGATCCCGCGTTTGGGATTTGACCCGATATTGGACCATCAATAAATGATTCTTGGATGGATAAAGGGTTCGGCAGAGCTCACCTGGAGTAAAACAAAATAGAAGTGGCAGAAGCAGATTTGACTCTGAACGCTTCCCTTCCTACATTACCTCCCGCTCGCAAGCAGGGTTTATGGCTAGTACTGTGCTGGGTCGTACTGCATGATCCCTGTGTAGCCGAGGAAAGGCTTTTGTATAATTCTGTGGCTACATATACTATTAGTTCGGCACTGTGGAAACAGTTGCAAAAGCCGGCTTCCAATTTCTTCTGTGTGTATTTTGTCCCCACAGGTAACATAGCAAAAAATCGAAGGTTTGCAGTGGACCACACCACACCCTGTCTTTTATCTCAATCTTCTTCCTGTGGGCTTTATTGTTGTGGGAAATTCACTCTGCATTCTTTCTCTATGATGTGTCGCAGGGATTCTGGCAACATTATACCTGCCTTTGTGTTACCACCAAAATACATCAAGCCCTTCAGGCAGCAATCAATTGTTATCAGTTTGTGAAAGCAATCAGAAAACCTGGAGTCACAATATTACAATAATGGGAAGGCTTAAGCAATGCAAGTAATTTTAACATGACCCAGCTTCCACTTTAGTATCTATCAGGAATTATTAATGGAAAGAGGGAAAAAATCTAAACCAGTTAAACTATGTGTTCTTTTAGGAGGAAGACCAACTGAAATAGACACCTTAATTGGAGGTGCAATATCTAGTTAATTCTGTACTGTTGCATAGGGGGAAGTCATACTCCTGTCAACAATTTTTTTATATTCTTACTTCTTCATGTTTAAGTCATTGACCAAAGTTACTGCCACTCAAGGACTGTTTTTAGCAAAATGAGTCTGTGTCAGAGCAGAGAGGGGGAGAGGCTTTTAAGCTCTCTTTGTGTGTGTGTGGCTCTTTGAAAGGCTGTTATCAGCATGTCAGGGTTTGTGGCTTTGGCGTCGTCTGGCTGTGAAGCTACACAATGCATCCTATGTAAGAGTTGCAAGGCCATCTCGGGTTAAACCAAGCCCCTCATACCTACCATCAAGGGTGAGAGGTAGAGAGAATTTTCAACTAATTCATGACTTTAGGCCTGCAATTCAGACTCAACATAACATCAATGTCCCAACTCAAGTTACTCCACGTCCCTTTTATCAAGTATTTTTAAATTGAAAGGTGCTGAAGAATATTTCTAAATTATTTCTTTTGCCCAGGAGCATGACAGAAACCAGAACCATGGATTCCTCAGTGTTAATAAATATTTGGTATGCACTTAAGTTAAACACCTGCTTAAATATGAGCAAATACTCTTTTTTTCTTTTCTGAGTCAAAATAAGAACCGGCTAATCTCTCTAAAGAAGATGCCTAGATGTTTAATACTTTCATAGTTACATTTATTTATGTACTTTAAAGTACATTTAGTGAAAGTGATGTAGTAGGTACAGTATCTACTATTCCATACTGTTCGCTTCTGTACTTCTAAACAATGAAGACTTGTTGCTTAGAAGTTAGGTAACTAACAGGTGTGAGTTTGTAATTGTGTGGAGTAGTAATTAATTATAAACTGTGTGTTTTAGAGGTATTGTTAGATTTAGTGATAATTAATTTTAGCTATGGAAACTATAAACAAACGTGGTCCAAGCATGGCTCAGGGACAAGTTGTGACCCTATAAGGAAAGGAGGAAATAAGTTCATGAAGAGTTCACTACCCTGCCTTCCACCAGAGACCACCTGAGACCCTCAAGAAGACCCTAAGGGCTTTAGTGAGCATGTGTGAAGGATGATGTAATATTATAATTAGTTCTTGTAAATCTAATGAATATGTAAAAGAGAATCTTAGAACATGTATGAGAAATGCGAATATAAACAGTAGAGTGATTAAACCAGGTGTGCTTGATTTGTGGCAAGTCCACCGAGCACCCAGGCCTGAATAAAACAATATCTCTTCTGAGCGTGTGGAATTGGTTACTTGCACGCCGGGCATGAATTTGCTTTATGGACAACAAAAGCAAAGTGCAAGATGCTGTTCTGGTTGTCTCCCCTCTTGTGTGGTCTTGTCATTTTTTTCATCTTGTGATCAGATGTTTGCAAAATATTTATATTTTGTAAACTGGCCAGACCATCATGCCCTCACAAAAGGCAAGTTGAGAATGTGCACATCCTTACTTTGGTAAGAGGTTATGAATCCCCTCCTTCTACTGTTTCCCCCAGACGAAATATCTGGGGGAAAATGTATTGCATCTATGTATAAATACAGTATCTATATATATATACATAACATATATACAAAATTAGTATATCTTAATCTCTGATTAACTGGAGCCCACAGCAAACCTCCAGAATTTTCAGTGAGACACGATTTTTTTACTTTTCTTGGCAGCTGGATATTTTCATCTGTAACTCTGACACACTGACACTTCATGAGGATGTTGCAGCTACACCTACACCAGTGAATTGAACGAATCTATAGCATAATATCCATGCCTTTTAAAACATCAACATGATCCTTCACAGTTTTAGACTACAATACAATAATCCTCTTAGAAAATACCCAGGCATGGCTCAGGGCAGACAAGGCAGCCTCTTCTGAAGCCATTTTTGGTCATATGAATGCAGACCATGCATTTTAAAAGATAAAATTAATTATTTAATTAAATAGTTAATTTTTAATTACCTTTTTAACATTTACCTTCTGGGACAGATAAAAAATGGTCATGATCTATTTTATTTCCCTCTGTTTACTTTATATCTTTTCCACAGAGGACCATTTATTTAAATAAAAGCTATGATATATGAATTTTCTGACCTGTAAAGAATTTTGGTTTTTAAAAGTTTAGCTCCCCAAAAGAGAGTTTAAGAATGAATTTTAATTTCAGTGAAGAGAATTCTCAAGAGTTTTATCAAGATCTACTGAGCTTTATAATTTTAAAATATTAAGATAACACATTTACTTTTAACTTTAAATAATGTACTTCAGTAGAGAAAATGTTACAAAGAAATTAAAAATTAAAGTAAACAATTACTTTCATCTCAGATTATTTAATGGCAATTTTCCTTTTTTTATGTCATTTTCCTACAATAATTTCCATCTGATTTTGCTGAACATTTCAGTGGGATTATATATCTTAACACAAGTTTTTCTATAAAAGTCTATCCAATCACTTGTCATCATTATAAGTCTCACAAAGGTCTTGAACAAAAAATCTGTTTTTCCCTATCCATTAAAAATACCCCCCTAGATAACACAGTCTTCAGATTTGTGACTAAGACTTAGTATGCAGGACAAATACTTGATCATGTAATTGACTAAAACTGTGTGGTGGTGTCCTGGTTTCGGCTGGGATGGAGTTGATTTTCTTCCTATTAACTGGTATAGTGCTGTGTTTTGGATGTAGTGTGGGAAGGGTGTTGATGACACACTGATGTTTTAGTTGTTGCTAGGTAATGTTTACGCTAGTCAAGGACTTTTTGTCTTCCTGTGCCCTGCCAGGTGTGCAGGGGGCTGGGAGGCAGCGTGGCCACGACGGCTGGCCCAGCTGGCCAATGGGCTATTCCATACCATGTGACATCATGCTCAGCATATAAGGCTGGGTGAAGAAGAAGGAGGGGGGGGACATTTGGAGTGATGGCGTTTGTCTTCCCAAGTAACTGTTATGCGTGATGGAGCCCTGCTTTCCTGGAGATGGCTGAACACCTGCCTGCCGATGGGAAGTGGTGAATGAATTCCTTGCTTTGCTTTGCTTGTGCGTGCGGCTTTTGCTTTCCCTATTAAACTGTCTTTATCTCAACCCACGAGTTCTCTCACTTTTACCCTTCTGATTCTCTCCCCCATCCCACCTGGGGGGAGTGAGCGAGCGGCTGCATGGTGCTCAGCGGCCGGCTGGGGTTAAACCACGACAGGTGTATCTCCAAATTTTAAAGGTACAGTGATGTAGTCACATATGCAGTCAGAAAACATCCTGGCCTTATGTATTGCTTTAATTTTTAATTTTTAAAGCAATATTTTGTTGACCTGAAACACAAATAAAACACTGTGCACACCTCATATCCTCTGTGCACACCTTGTATCCTGTTCTTATGTGTTGCTTTCTACAGTTTATATTAATTTAGAATTTAGTCCATTATAAATTATACTGAGAAAATAAATAGAACTGATTGGTAACAAATGCATGATCTATTTGCTGTACTTGTGCACAAATAAGTGTTAAATCGTAGCTCTGACAGTGATAACTTCAAGGCATCTGTGGACAATATTGTGAGTATCAGTCATAGCAAAGTATGTTTTTGTACTAAAAGCTCCTAGTCTGACCTTCAGGCCCTTTGTTTGATAAAAAGCAGTATATTTTGTTATATGCTGATATGAATGAAATGTTGGTATTTGAATAAACAGTTCAAAAGGAAGAAAATCCTACCCTGTTAATTACCTCTGTAGTTAGCCTGCCATTTCTCTTATACATCTTACTCTTGCTTACAGTTAACTTGATCCTCAGAAATTAATATAGACTTAACTGCAAACTGTGTAAATAAAACCACAATTCATTTCACTTAGTATATCTATGGAATATGTATGTATATACATACATATATGTATGCACACAAATTTATATATATTTTTCACTTTAAAAATCTAAACCAGTAAGAGTTCTGCCCTTGCATTAGTATTCATTTAGTGTATCTCACAGCTGCTCTACCCTTAAAATTTAGCTCGGTGTGTGAAGATTATTTTAGGTAAACATAGAGAAAAAAGATAGAAATATTTGTAATATTACAGTTTATTATCCAAACAAAACATACTCTGATTTAAGACCCATAAAAAGTTAAACAAATTCAATTAAAAGGTTATTAAAAGTTAACAGAAGACATTTACCAAATGGATTGAGCCAACAAAGACATGTGACCTTCTGTGATACTGCATAAATTTAAGTGTCAATGCCTTCCTCATCTTAGTCTAGAGAAAATGTATGACGGAAAAGAAACCCTAAATTTAGTATTTGTAATCAGGACTAAATCAGGAAAAGAGAGAGAGCTCTAAATTACTTATCACTGCTCAGGAAAAAGATACTGGAGCTACTGTGGAGTCTCTAAATATGTCAGCTCTATGCTTAAAGCAGTCAAAAAGGGAAAGAGATGTTAGAAATTTCCAGTTAGGAAAGAAATTGGAAATAAAATAAAAATATCAGCAAGCTGCTGCTATCTATGCTATAATTTGCTTCTATCTTGAATACCATTTGTAGTTCTGATCACCTCCTCTCTAACAGGGTGTCTTAGAACTAGAAAAAAGGTAGAGAGAATCATAACAAGGACCATCAAAGATGGGATATGAAAGATGAACATAAAATCATTAAAGATTCAAGAGGGTGAATAGGGAATATTTGCTTACAACGTCTGACAACAAAGGACCAAAAAGGAAACCAAATAAAATATTCAACACTATGTTTACTACATGCATAATAATATTCTTTTTCATGCCATGGAACTCACAGACTCTGGATGACAAGAGAGAAGTATAAAAGCATAAGTAATCCATTGTGAATACAGTTCTCACACTCAGGAAACCTTTACTGTGGAGTTCTGGAGGTGGCAAAACTGCTTTGGAATTTTCCCTGTCTACTTGTCCTCTGCTTAAATTCTTTAAATGTTTATCAGACACAGAAACTAAGGCAAATTAATCCCTTGCCTAAGTCCAAATAGCTGTTTTATCATATTATCTTCAATAACACAAAAATACACATTAACGTTTTATGAAAACAACCACTTCAGAAAGCACCATCATTTTGGTAAATAGCATGCATATGATTTTCCTATATAAACTGTCTTTTGAATTAAAGTAAAAAAAGCCATGTAACATTTTGGAAGACCAGCAAACACCTTGTTAGACTGCACATGGCATGACGTGCCTGAAGAAGTCAATTAAATCTAATGTTCAGAGTCCAACAAGTGATGTCTGTATTTAAAAATCAGAAATTTAAATTCAGATAAATTGTATTTAAAAGAAGATGTAGGCAATGTTTCAGAGCAAACTGTTATTCGAGGAGGTTTTGGTGGGTATTTTATTTTATTTTATTTTATTTTATTTTAATAGGTTCTCTACTAACTACCATAAAACATAGACTTGCTTAAATAAATGTGTATCAAGATTGCATCCAAGAAAGCTTAAAGCTGGCTATTTCTTTTAGAATTTCTGTGGGAGGATTTCTTCTAAAAGAAAAATTGCTCATCAAATGAATAGTTCATGAAATCTGAAGTTGAACACTAATTATATGCATGTGGAATTAATTAAAACAGACAAGATTCTCAGGAAAAAACAGGAACAGAAGAAACAAGGAAAGCCCTACTTCTCTTTTCATGCAACTTAACCTTGGTCCAGTATTATTGGAAGATGGTGACTTGGCATTGCAGAGGAAACCTTTAGATAGGTGATATTTTAATTATGTCTGGAAAGGAGTTCTGTGTAAAAGACTGCATGTATGTAAGAAGAAATTGCATAATTTGTTTTGTTTATTGGTAGCAAAGTGATGACATTTTCATGAATGCACAGAAATATCTCAAGAATTCCAATGGAAACATACACTATGGAAATAATAGAATTAGCTGTCACTAACTAACCATGAGGTATGGACGGAGACTGTGAAAGTGATATCCTTTTGGTCTCCACTGTGAAATCACAGACCTCAGGTTATATGAATGATATCTTTTATTAAGAATGGATCTAATAATATGAAGTAACTAAGGAGAAGCCTAAAGTCCTGTCAGCATTTGTCTATGCTTTTGAGAAGTTTCTGCTGCCTTTCACCTTAAATAATCCATTATTTTAACATCACCTGCACTTCATTATATATAATCATGTCTGGCATTTCCAAATAGCAGCGAATTTCTGTATGGTTCCATTATGAATCCAATTTTCTGCACCTTATATAGCTTAACAGACACTTTAAATCACATTGGTCAGAAACTTCACAAGTGTGTTTTAGAGACTAACAAACATCCTGACCATAGCATGGAATCCTAGGCTCTGTCATACTGTAGGCAATAAATAATACACATCTGGAAATATGGACAAATATCGTCAGTGTTCATTGGGATCATGTCTTCTGTATCCATTTTCACATACAGATGCTTGTGTGTGCACTAACTCACACACATCCGCTATGGCTGCCCATCACTTTGCCACACCAGCTTTTGAACATCACTAAGAAAGGATCCGTGTCATGACATTATGCTCACATTCTTCAGGAGGTGCAGCATCAGGAGGTGCTGCTTAACTTAGACTTCCATTTTTTTCTTTTTTACCCTGTAAACAACTTCTTACTTTTGAGAGAAAAGAATCCCTGTTTTTTTATTTAAACTAGGGAGTGCTACTGGAGTAACATTTTAATTGAAGATGCAAACTTCTGGCCTGGAATGCTGTTCATGAGCAATAACATTTGACTTCATCTCACTTCTACAGATAATACATATGTAAGTTAAAAAAGACTCAATATTACTAATTATTTCTCTGCAAGAAAGTAATCTGTAGAGATTAATAGTGGCAGAATGCAGAGAGAAGCTTCTCATATCTGAAATAGATGAGTAATAATGGAAGAAGGAAATCAGTAAAAAATTTGAAAATTACATTAAAGAAATAGATTAACAGCATGAATAGGCATTGTACATTTAGTAAGTAAAGTTACATGAAAACTGGATTATTTGTATTCCAGATCTGTACAATTTATTTTCCATAGAAAATTCAAATATGTCTGAAATGTCCTTTCACCCTGTATTGAAATAAAAAAATCAATATTCCAAAATAGCCTTTGTAATTTCTTCCTAGGTTTTTCTGCTTTAAAAATATCGAAATTATTACAGAGTTATTTTTCAGAAAAACAGTTCAGTTTGGAAATCTTTTGACATTTTTTTGACATCTCAGCTTTACCTTCCAATGACCTGAACTCTTACTCTGGACTTACTATGATTCTGCCAAATGTCAGACTATTTCAATAGAATTCATCCATTCAAGGAAGTGGAGGGTTGTAAAACAAAACCACAAAAATCTTACAGGTACCCTTTTTAATTTTTTGGGGTTTTTTTGAGACACAACAAGAGAAAATTAAATGGAAATGTGCTAATACTGCTAAACAATAAATATACTAGCTAAGTTCATTTATTTCCATGTTATTTGTTCTATCCAGTCAGTCAAGACAGAAGAATCTGTCCAGACTACAACTTTCAGTGCTGTCTATAAAAATACTCTGACACTGCAGTTATATGAATTATAACTATATTGTGGCCAGTTAGAGAGAGTTTTAGACAAGTTTACAACTATATTGTGGCAAATTTAGATGTTTGACTCTTCAGATGGCTAAAGCTGAGTGACATGTTTAATTCCTACTAAGTTCAAACAAAGAGTGAAGAAAGCTTCTTTTCTAAATAGAATATAAGAATCTTTTTTTTTTTTTAAGTGCACAAGAATTTCAATATTTCTTGAAGGAAAAACAAAGAAACAAACAAAGAAACCCATAAAAGCCAAAAAAAACCCACTACCACTATTTGTGAACCAAGATTTATTCCAACATCAGAGGGTACTCATTCTATCTGACCCTATCTCAGGGACAAATTCTTGACATTAACATGGAATTATACTTACATAGAATATTTATAATTATACTTACATAGAATATTTCTGATTTTTACAGAATCCAAAATATCCAGTCAGAAACTTAGCCAGAGATGCTCCACACCATCTGCAAATAAAACCTTCATGGCTGAAGGGTCCTGTGGCTGGCATTATACTCCTTTTGATTCCAAAGTATTCCTTTTTCAGTGCTAGTAAGTTCTAGGTGGCTGCTAAGTGGTAGGGATTTTATTTTCCCAAGAGCATATCTAGCCAATGAAGAAGGGTTTCCTTGCAGACAAACTGAACCTACAGCAGACAAATTGGCATGGGCTAATCAGCCTCTCCAGTGAAAAAGCTGTCAAAACACCACTGCCAGTCAGATAGGCTTTCCAAAAACACACCTCATAAATGCGTTGATAACAGCTTAGAAGCAATGTACCCTCATGAAATCACCTTCTAAATGCTGAAACAGTATCAAATGGGCATGCATATGGATGCAGCAGTTTGGATAACTTTTGATGGATTGGAAAATACAAATGGCCGAGAAGGTAAAAGTAATTTCTAAAGCAAAATACTTAGAAGAGCTCAGGACACAAGTTTAAATCAAAATTACAGTGAAAATCCACAATTTTATCTTGGAATACTTAATGTCAAAACATCTTTGAGTTGTTTTCTGGGATTTTTGTTGTTGTAGTTGTCATTCCTGAAACCCTAATGTTACAATAGCAGATCCAGTGCCTCACTTAAGAAAATAGTAGCATTTAAATATAACTTTAACATATATTAAAAATATAATATACTAAAAAAATATATAACTTTTAAAGTTATTACCAGAGAAAGTGTATACCCACTTGTCATATATATTTTATGCACACATATCTGGCAGAGTGCCAGTGATTGTACAATCACCCCCCAAATCAGATGCCCAGTCTAGAAATAAATACCTTTTTTTTAATCAGTTTTGTTAATGTCTGATATTTTGTGTGCATATATGTTACTATGGATGAGGTGAGAAAGCTTTATCCTAATCTTTATGGAGTCATTGGCACAAAGAATTATTTCACCCCAGCTTTTAGCAACAATATACCCCACTCCATTTTGTTTATAAGCACATAACACCTCCATAGCAGCTAGAGCAATGGCCTGCAGGAGGACAAACGTTTGGCAAGTCCTTAACTGATCCATAGATTGTGTTGATATGATTTAGCGGTGTGTTGCAGAAACTGTCCAAGACCACGTGACTGCAGCCAGCCCTCCTCAGGATGACAGCAATGGTTCTGCAGAACATAGTTAGAGTTGCTCCCAGCTAGACAGTTAACATTAATATGGTTTTGCCTGTGTTTAATTGTAATTACCAAAGAAGTCGTGCATTGCTCTTTAAAGGTCAGGCCTGTTTTTCTCTCCAGTTATTGTGCTACTGCTGAATGGCTTTCATATCTACTAGCAAGAAATGGAAATGAAACAAATATATGTATGTGACTGTAAAAGAAAGCTATTTCTTAGTGTCTTTAAGGTTTTGCAGTTTTCTTTCTTGAAGGGACCTGTGTATCTATATAATAAGTAAAAACACAGAAGGAAAATACCTGCCTAATTGCTCAGATTTAATTCAACAGAAACCCAATAAGAATTACTTGGGTAATGGAAACTGCAGTTATTCAGGTCTACTCCATTTCTTTCTACCACCTTCTCTTTCAGGAACATTTATTTTAATTTTGTAGTGGACAGTCAGTTAGGGATTGAAAAACAAATCCCTAATTTGATTTGTCGAAGTAAAGCTCTCAAAGTATTTGATGGTAGAAGCCCCTTTCTGATTGCTGGAACCAAGGCAACTAAGGTGTTATTTATAGTATTTAATAAAAGAAGAAAAAATTACTTCTAACATTTTAATATTGGCTTTATTCTTATATTTTCAAGTTTTAATGTTCTGTATTGCTGGTTTTCAACACACATATATGAGAGACACACTTCATTTTTAGATTCAAAAATTAAATGACTTTTTTTTTTTTTTAAGAAAACAGTTCACGATGCAAGGTTTTATACTTACTTGTTTGTTTTCAGGGTTACTGGTTCTTTTTTAGGGCAAGATGATNTATTAGCACATGGTTAGGCAAGGTTTTAGCCTTTGGACAACAACTGTCTTCCACATCGTGCTTAGGCACAGTATTGGCTATAGTATGAGTCAGAGACCTATTAGGCTGTCTGGGTCAGATATATTTTAAGGAAGACAGGAGAGAGTTAAATCATGTGTGCTATTCCACTAGCTCTCAGGCCAAGGAGCAGGAGAGTGCATCGCAGAATCAGCATTACTTAGGTCGGATAGGACTTTGGAAGGTCACCAACTCCCAGTCTTCAGGCAGTGCTTAATCACAGCCAAGCTGTTAGGCAGCAGTACATAAACACTACTGTTAGACACATCCCACCATATAGGTACCGCTGAGTTAAATGCACAAATGTAGATTATAAAATTAGAACAAGAGTTTGCTAAAATCAACAAGGAGATTACACGGTTAGTTTTACATTAGCTCCTAGTGGAAGGTGTTCAAAATGAGGATTAGCTCACCATTGTGCAAATCAGCATGAAGAGGCACTTCTCTACTTACAATGGAAATTCTCAGAAGTGATATAACATGAAAACAAAGTTTTCCTCTCACTCTTAGAGCTGATGCTTTTACAGACTTAAATACAGATAGCTAAGGAAACAGGAAAAAAACTCCAACCACCAAACTATTAAATGAATAATAATAAAAATATAGTTACAACCACATTTTTTAATTAGTGAGATATTTGCAAAGTGCTACAAAGCACTCTATTTTAAAAGGTGGTGTCCACTTCTATATCTTAACTTGTAAGCTTTCCATCAAAAAGAAACCTTCTCTGTTATTTCTGAAATATTTTTCTAATTACATTTATTTAAAATTTATTACAATTTATTAAATTTAAAGTCAGTACATCAGCATGCTGATAAGTCTTAGATTATTTTTATCACAACAGTTTACTTATTGAAATGATGGAAGACAATATGTGCTATACGCAACGTAAATAATAAAACACAGTTTCCTACTTTACCTTAGCTTACCTTTTATGCCTGCATTTCTGTAGGAAAATACTCTAGAAGACAGATAGTTTCTTAAATAACTATAAAGTCACCAATAACAATTTGAAAATCATGAAGGACTCTAAGCAGCTGTGAGTTAAAAATATCTACAGGAAAAACAAAATTTGAGTGTTATAACCAAGTATATAGCACATTTCCAGCTTCTGACCACACTGCCATAAACACATCTAATGTAAAAAAAAAGAGAGAACAATTTTATTTGCTTGTCAAAGACTGATTCGGCAAAGGATTTTTGCTCTTGCGTATCTTTACACGTGAAGGTAACCCTGATGAGATCTGTGGGAATGTGGTTTGTGTAAACATACTCATGTTCAGAAGCACCAGGAGGAGTGAATTGTAACAGTAACATAAACTATTAAGAAATCTTCTGAAGGGGGGGAATTTACCTTGGTGTGAAACCTGTTGTAAGTGACAGNGACAGTCAGTTAGGGATTGAAAAACAAATCCCTAATTTGATTTGTCGAAGTAAAGCTCTCAAAGTATTTGATGGTAGAAGCCCCTTTCTGATTGCTGGAACCAAGGCAACTAAGGTGTTATTTATAGTATTTAATAAAAGAAGAAAAAATTACTTCTAACATTTTAATATTGGCTTTATTCTTATATTTTCAAGTTTTAATGTTCTGTATTGCTGGTTTTCAACACACATATATGAGAGACACACTTCATTTTTAGATTCAAAAATTAAATGACTTTTTTTTTTTTTTAAGAAAACAGTTCAAGATGCAAGGTTTTATACTTACTTGTTTGTTTTCAGTGTTACTGGTTCTTATTTAGGGTAAGATGATAATTTTCAATGCCATTAATCTAGACGTGAAATTTCAGTTTAAACACCATAGGGAATCTTAATATACTTTTAATTTATTTACAAGGATGAGTGAACAGATGTTCTCTTTCTCTTTATCTCTATCAAGATAGACTAGTTAACTATGCCACTCAATTCTCCTGTCCAGGATCTTAATAGTTTACAGTTCACTATGTATCCACTGATTGAGTCCACTCGCTCCTGCAAAGCTGCCTGTAATTTCTTTTAGATTTTTTAATGTCCATTAATCTCTTTATCGACTTCACAATGCAATTGTTTCTCCTGTGTTCCTGGATTTGCCTGTTCTTCACATATGTATTTGATATTTCAGATGTCTGTTACATTTTTACTGTCCAGGCAGTCTTGTCTCCCGTTCTTCCCATTTTTTAGCTGTGGTTATATAGCCCTGGTAGCAGAGGTTACATCTATACCAAAAAAATCAGTAGGGGTAAGACAAAGTCTCTAGCACTGGCCTGGACATGCAACTGTCCATACTGTTTACATATTAGCACATGGTTAGGCAAGGTTTTAGCCTTTGGACAACAACTGTCTTCCACATCGTGCTTAGGCACAGTATTGGCTATAGTATGAGTCAGAGACCTATTAGGCTGTCTGGGTCAGATATATTTTAAGGAAGACAGGAGAGAGTTAAATCATGTGTGCTATTCCACTAGCTCTCAGGCCAAGGAGCAGGAGAGTGCATCGCAGAATCAGCATTACTTAGGTCGGATAGGACTTTGGAAGGTCACCAACTCCCAGTCTTCAGGCAGTGCTTAATCACAGCCAAGCTGTTAGGCAGCAGTACATAAACACTACTGTTAGACACATCCCACCATATAGGTACCGCTGAGTTAAATGCACAAATGTAGATTATAAAATTAGAACAAGAGTTTGCTAAAATCAACAAGGAGATTACACGGTTAGTTTTACATTAGCTCCTAGTGGAAGGTGTTCAAAATGAGGATTAGCTCACCATTGTGCAAATCAGCATGAAGAGGCACTTCTCTACTTACAATGGAAATTCTCAGAAGTGATATAACATGAAAACAAAGTTTTCCTCTCACTCTTAGAGCTGATGCTTTTACAGACTTAAATACAGATAGCTAAGGAAACAGNTAACCAAGTATATAGCACATTTCCAGCTTCTGACCACACTGCCATAAACACATCTAATGTAAAAAAAAAGAGAGAACAATTTTATTTGCTTGTCAAAGACTGATTCGGCAAAGGATTTTTGCTCTTGCGTATCTTTACACGTGAAGGTAACCCTGATGAGATCTGTGGGAATGTGGTTTGTGTAAACATACTCATGTTCAGAAGCACCAGGAGGAGTGAATTGTAACAGTAACATAAACTATTAAGAAATCTTCTGAAGGGGGGGAATTTACCTTGGTGTGAAACCTGTTGTAAGTGACAGGAGGATCAGATCCTTACTGTATATCTCTTCTGATAAGTAGCACTTCATTGCTTCAAGTGAAAACTGTAACTACCTAACAAAGAGTACATAACTTCATCATTTCTCATTTTGTGAAAACACTAACAGTACACAGACATCAAAAACTAATATAAACTATTAACACAATACTCAAACAAACCAAAGTGATAAGTACAAATAAAAGTATCTGTGTTGGCTGAGTCCTGGAGTGATGGCTGATTTATCTCACAGAGCACTTAGAAATCAGTGTTTAATTCTTTTTTCCTCAGCTCTAGATCACAGGTCATGTACTTAACTACACAAATCTATTCAAATAAACTTATGTGTCATTATTCACTCTGCATGGCTGCAATCCAACTCGAAGGAGGAGGGGGGGCAGGAAGGACATGGTAAAGGAAGAGCAACACAATTATCTTTGTCAGAATAAAAAATGGGGGCAGATCTTCAACCAATATACCTTAATATATTCCATTGCTGTAATACCTTAATCCGGTAATACTTATCAGTTGCTGAAAGCTCTGGAACAAAGTAGTTTGGTGAAATTTACAAGGTGTCACTGGAGCAAATTGTGTGTCAAAATATCTACATTTCCATAAACACTGGGCCAAGTACTCAGATGTCCAAACTGGTGCATTTCCAATATGTGAAGCAAATCAGGAAAGGGCTTGTCACACCAACCAAGATTTTTTCACACAAAGAAATTAATATTGTTTATCATAACCATGCAACCCATGAAAGAACAGGATATGAACTCCATTTGCCTTTTAGTTACAAATAATACATAACCAAAAATGTGGCATAGTGATTTAGACATGCTTATTGTGTCTTCTTCACATATTTTCCATTTAACTAAAACTAGCATAAAATCCATACTTTAGCCTTCTGGGATTGATCTAAGGTATAATAACTACTAGATCATGGCCAGCCTTCCGCTTAGATTAGATGTATGGTCAGATGCTCCCATTAACTCTAGCTACTCTCCATTGCCCTACAATGACGGGTAGCTTGGAGTACCCCTGAAGCTAAACTGAGTAAAATGCCCTTCCAGACTAGTTCATGCTCAGATTAATAGTCCTTAGATTTAGTGAAGGACTGTAGATTTTTATAAGTTGTGGATAGTTTTCCAGTTACCCTTTCTGGTAGCTGGGACAGTTGGGACAGAAAATATTTTTTTCTTCACAGCCAGATTGCCAAGGGAAAAAAGAAAATTTTTTTTTTTCCAACCAAGTTTGAAAAGGGAAAAAAAAATTTTTTTTTTTCCAACCAAGTTTGAAAAGGGAAAAAAAAATTTTTTTTTTTTTTTTAGCGTGATCAGATGGTTGGGGACCGTATTGGTTTTCCTAATAAGAAATATGTAGCTTATATATCATATGAATATAGGTATAGATAGCAAATCAATTACATTAATACAGTTGTGCCTTTTTTTTTTTTTTTTTTGCTTGCATGTTCAGGACTTATTTCACTATTTGTCATTTCATCACGCTCTTCAGGCTTGCAGTTAATGTATAAGAACAACCACCTGAATGTCAAGATATTTTCCTCCCAGATACATGCAATAAAATTGCAGATATAGTCTTTTACAATTCGATTAATTTCTCTGTTATTAGCTGGCCAAAAATGTACAAAGAGCCTTCGTCAGGTCTGGAATTCATTCTACCTTCATCTCACCTGCATGTACTGTATTACTATACAGTTAATGCTGATAGACATAGACATACGCGTTTATAAAGTTCTCAAGTTCTCAAAATTGCCTGTCTCACATGCGCAAGATGATCAGCCCCATATTGATGTTCTCTGATACTCCAGAGTACTGACCAGGCTGATGGGTATAACTTTAGTTAGTGTATAACATAAGATCACAACTTCTTAAAGGTCCTAGCTTTCAAGGCACTGCAGTAGCCTAGAATGTTGTAGAGAGAGTCTTTTGCCAGGCTCTGAGATTAGGCTGCGCATGTACAGAGTGGGAAGATGAGAGTAGGCACATAGTTCCTTCAAGTTCTAGTCTATCAATTTTCTTCCATTGCATCAGACATGCTTTTCTTTTACACCATGCAGAGTAGTGGAAAGGAAACAGCCCTGAACTTGCACAGTTTTCTTTATGGCTGAGGCTGAAATATGACAAGCTATGGACAATCTGACACTTCCACTTGAATAACAAATATGTTTTTTAACAATTGTGGAATATCAGATGGTGGACTGAAAAATTAATTATCATTTCATTATTTATCAAGCATATGAATACAGCTTCTTTTCTAATAAAGGAACTCAACATGATTTTTACAAACATTGCCTTTCTGTCTCATGTGATGAGACAACAGTCTGTCTCCATGAGCTATCTGGTAACTAAATAATGATGTAATTGAAAGCTCACAAAAAGGAAAAAAAAAAGATATTACAAGTAATGAAATAATATATATTTATACAAATTCTTCCATCTGGAGTGTGTCATGCATTACACTACATCAATGAGCAGAAGTTGAAAAATATATTTTTGCTACTGGAGAAACTAAATGTATGCCTGGACACCAAAGTAAACCTCTGGTTGTGTTAAAAGTAGTTAGGTAAACATTAATAACCAGATAAAATTGGTGTTACTGTAACATCTCATTCAAATAGCATCAATGTAATAACTGTATAAAACTCCATTAACAGCAAACAAGAGTTCATTACTTTTAACAGAACATCTGTGAGCTTTAGCAAGAATACTTTCATTATGGTTTCAGGAAAATCTGTCTTAAGTGTTAATAAGATAACAAGTTTAATTGAGAAAATCAACCTAGAGGGGAGAACTTAAAAAACAAACAAAAAAAAAAGGAGTGGCATAAAAAATAGCTTGCATTTATCCTTAACTCTTACAATGAAAATTGTATATATATTCATTTTGAAGTGAAATTTTTCAAAGAAAGCATCATTAATGTTTACTTCTCAGTTAATAAAAAATATCAATTAAACTACTCCTGTGATTATCTGAACCAAAACTTCTTGTAAATTTGCAATTGCTAAATACAATTCAAGAGCTCAAAGATAGCCTCTCTCTTTTTCCCATTACTGAGGAATTCTGAGCTGCAAATCAAACCTAAACTACATAAAAGATAATAGATTTGCTTCTTTGAAATGCATATTACAATTTAGGACTGTCCAAAGCTCACACTTAGTGAAAATAAAGGAACAGCAAGATGAAAGGGACTCTAAACCAAGTGACTTTCATGATCCTGAAATCACTATATGACACATGAACATATGTATTACATGAAGGAAGCGTGAGGTCATTTTACTCTTCACTAGTCCCAAAAGACTTTAATAGTAGGTGGATTTTAGCAGAAAGTTTTGTGAACTGGTCCTTCTTTTACTCATTCTAAAATCCAGAAAGTCCTGCTGTTATCCTCTGTTGTACTTTGTCAATTAAAAAAAAAAAAAAAAGCTGGCTTCAGTTAAAGGTTACTTTGCATTGCTCTGGAGAAGGTGGGAACCTCTGTTGCACGGACACTCTCATTATCCAGTGCTGATCCTAAAATAAACCTAAAACAAGTATGAAAAGGTATGTCTGTGATATTGCACCTCTAAACATTTCCAGATTCACAGAGCTGGGTGCGTGTTTGCTTGTGGTGTCATTTAGGCTAACTCCTAAGGGTATACAAGTCCTTCCCTGTTGCTTCTCCTCAACAAATATACCCCAGTTTTCCTTACAAAGAAACCTTATGTATGGGTAAATTTAGACCCATGGTGTCCTCCAGCAGGGTACGAGAGCAGGCAATACAGATGCTGAGACTTGGGGACTTGCCACAGCACATTCCAGTGAGGCCTCCACTGGTTTTAGTAAAGACAAGACAATCTGAATTTCAAATAAGTTTAGGTGAGATGAATCCCTCAGCTTTGTACAATGAACACTAACTGGCTTTTCAATGTTTCCGTTAGCAAGAATAGCGAGAAGGAGACAGAATGCCATTTAATGCCCTCCTACCCCCACAATGTTTCATATAGTGACCTGAGAGTATATGTTGTCAACATAAACATGCCTTTGGGAAGTAGTGTTGCTGGTTCCTGTGCTGGAGGAATCAGTGTACTTCCCACCACTGAGGAGACCTTGTTCCTAGCCCTTTGCCATATCATTCTGCTCTATGTGACCCAGAATTAGTCCACACCACGGATTCTCATGTTATCGTACAAAGTAGTGGCAGATATTACACAGATATAAAAACCTTTTTTCATCCCTTCATACCATGTTAATTTATCTCATTTGTTCAGAATAAACTTGGTAGTGTTATTACCATCTTAGAAAATAGCAAAATCCAACAAGTGTTACTATAGCTAGGACAATATGTTAGCAGTATGTTTGAGAATATCAGTAGATCATTTCATATACATTACTTAGAGAAGCATAGTCCTAGGATTAATTTTATATCCAACCACAAAAAATAACAAATAAAAAAGTGAAATGCATCTCAGAGGAGCACTGAAGAGTTGCAGACTTTCTCTTGATCTCTATAGCAGCCTTTTATTTTCACAGTGGTTCACAGTATACGTGCTGATCCTTGAAGTGGTTTTGCTATTCTTATATCACCAGACAGCATTCTCCAATTTATTACCAGTGTTTTATAATATACATATTTATTTATTTTCTGTGTTGTCCATACATTTGAAGTTAGCAGGTATACATGAAAAAACCCCATTGGTTTATGAGAAACTTTAAGTATCATGGCAATTACTTCTTTTTTTTTTCTGTTAAAGTTTGGACCCATGTGTTAGCCTGTTTCATTGTCTATAAGGGAGGTAAAATGTAGCACGTGATAGTCAAAGACCATTCAAATAAAAGTTACTAGTACTTAAACAGGAAAGTAGTCCCACAGTGAAACATAGGTTTACCTGCAGCACAACATAATCTGGCTTGGAGCCAAGAAGCTTCAGAAAGATGTAGGTCTAATACACAGAGAGCTAATATAGTTTCAGCAGCTGTTTTAAATATACATAAATAAATAAATGAGCATTTTTCTCCCTAGATAAGAAAAGCATTCATAAGAAATTTTCACTGGATTAATTTCCCATTAATTTTTCTGTGCTAGTATTCTTAACATAGGTTGAACACTGTATCTGACTGCTCTGAGATAGTTCAAAGTGAGTGCTCTCAAAACAGAGGTGGAATAACTGTAAAAAATAATCCTCATTGTCATTGTTAAGTAAAATTTAAAAAATTGAAAAAATATTAAAAATGTTTGTGGCTATCAAATTAAAATTATGTACTGACTCTTATGCAATCATGACTACCTTTCAGATACAGTTATAGCTATTAATTTAAATCTGGTTGCTCTTAATTTAAATCCAGTTCGTATAGCAACCTGGCATGGGAAGAAATTATATGATAAAATTGCTTGAAGTAATATGGTCTAGTGAGTTCTTCTTCTTCTATGAGTATATGTGCTCTGAACATAGCATTGCATATAGCTAATTTATTTATTGGTCCATTCAAAGAAAATATTGATACTCAGAACTTGGCAGAATAAAAGTTTTCTTCCAACCACAGTGTAAAAATGTGTAATTATTCAATTATTCTTAATGAAAATGAAATTAAAACAACTTTAATCCAAACATTATAGACACTTAAGTTATTACAACAGCAGCAGAAGTAGTTTTGACAAACTGTATAAAGGAAATATGACAAATCTATTGGGAAGCATGTTTCCTTAGTTCTTTTTTTCCCCCACAGAATAATTCAGTCTCTAAGGTTATCATGCAGTTATGGAACACGTGGGGCATTGATAGTGGCTTTGATTCATAACTTCATAGTTCTATTAGAGTATCTCATATGAGCACATATGTAAATTTTTACTGAACTTATGATGAAGGTTTACTTGGTACTTATTTCCAAGTAGCTATAGCAGATCAACATTTGCTGTAAAACTTCACACAATAGAAGACTAGTAATAATAAAGACAGACAAAAGAAGGAAAAATCAATCACAAAGCTCAATAAGATAAAAAGAATGACAAGTGTTATAATCAGGAACAGAATGATAAACCAAGCAGAATTTAGAACATCAAAAATGCTAAATCTTTTATGACCTTGACATTTTTCTTTGGATAGTTTCACAAAGAAATATTTACTGTAAAAGGTAAATTACTGTATAAAGGTGCAATGTAAGTTCTTCTTACAAATGCATAGCTAAATAATTTCTAGTAGCTGCTGTTGAGCAGGAATAAAATCTTGCATTTTAACACTTAAAAAGGAATAAAGATAATGGATTTATTCATATTACAGAGTGCTCTATTTTGAATGCACTCTAGTCTTATAAGTCAAAGACCATGCTCAGATGAAATAACAATTTTACCATCATGTGAATCAACTCAGTTACTGTATTGTACAATGATATTTGGCACAGACACATATCTGCACTCACATGCACAAATACAAAAGAAAAAGATTAATGTCAATATATCTTATGTGCAACTAATTACTTAGAGTTCAACCTTCCTAATTTTAGATGGTTTTACTGAAATGCTGAAGTTAATTATTTCCTTACATTTCTTTTATGTTCAGTGGACAGAGTTTGTTTACCTTTGCAAGCACTGGCATGCAATACTCCACACTATTAAACAGTTGGCATGGTTCCTGACCTCGTCTGACTTAGCCAAGCAGCATGCTCAGAAACAATATACAGGCATGGTTCAAGATCGGACAATTCCAAATGCATAGTTTGAATACCACTACGTGTGTCTAGGGATAAGAGAATTTACCTGCTTAAGCACAGTTTGTATCACCACAGCTGGCCTTTGGGGACACAGAGTAGATACTGTCATTTTTTATTTACCAGAGAGACTCAGGGACAGTGGAAAACATTAACTCAATTTTATGACTTTATATATCACTCTTAGTTACTTCATGTTAATGTATTTCACTTACAACATTATCAAACTAATATGAACGTAACTTTAATATAAATCCTATAATACAATCTTTGCTCAAACCTGTTGTGGTTTAAGGCAAAAAAGAGCTTTATAGTTTGATTTGTTGATTCTATAGGAGCGTTAGCAGTTTAATAATATTCCAGTATCTCTTGTTTTGCTTATTTTACTTATGATCCCTTTGGAATGAGATCACATATAGATATACTGTCTAGCATTCCCAGTTTCTGCTGTGGATTGCAATCACTACCACCATATGATGGATGGATACATATTATTAGAGAGATGTGACACTTAAAATATTTATCCTTCTATATTCTTAACAATTAAATTCTAATTTATGTAGGGATATGAAGTATTTATAGTTATTTCTTCTCAAAATAAGAACTTATGAGATTTGATGATGTGGTACATTGAGGAAAGCAGGTGAAAGAAATGATCTCATATTACTTTCAAGGTTTGATAACTAAAGCACAAAAAGGACACGGAAAATGGACAGGTAACATAAAAATTCTGAGGACCTTCAAAGGAAACATATATAGTCCAGAAGTCTATTTGTCTTTTTTGAATGATATTGACAGTAGGTCAACTTGGGCGAACTCATACATTTTTACAAGGTTGACATTCAATTGAGTTTAGCTTATGCAAAAAGTATTTTGGTGTTATATTTGCTGATACTATCATATTCCTTTCCTTCTTTCACTATTGCTTAGCTTTAAGAATGGCTAAGAGACTGTCCAAGGGCATATTTTTATTCATAGTCATTGTCAGAGAACCTGCGAAGCACAAAGGCACTGAAAAAGCTCTCAGAATTGATGAAGTAAAGAAGCTATTTAAAAGCTGATAAAAGCAGAGAACCAACATATATCAGAGGTATAAATCACTAGTTTGTAACCATAAAAGGCTTCATGTTTTGATCTAATGAGAAAAAGTGTTAGTTCTGTAGAAGTAGCAAAATGAGTTACATAAAATGTGTTTTGGAGAAAGATGAAGCCCCGTGGGTTGTGCTGTAGCAAGAATCCATGACACATTCCAATCTGCAGCTACGGGAGCCTATAAAACTGAACATAGTATGCATAACATGGTTTTCTTTACAGAGGATAGCAAACATGGTAAAACACAGCAAATGTTGTAGCACACAGTTTAGTGAATAGGTGGTGACTGACTTCCAATATCTGAAGACAATAACACAGCTTCCACCAAAACTACCTTTATAACTCTTCAATGCTGTGTCCAAATATTTCCACAATAGACTGTTTCTACTACTTTTTCACATTCAGTACCCTGCAGTTTCAACATATTTTCTGCCTTAATCTATTGTATAGTTTGAATGTGGCTGAACTTTAGAAACAGATTATTTAAAATATATATAGTGAGAGATGATAAGTTGCAGTCCATCCTAAATCTTCCTTTTCAGATACTTACAAATCATGCTAAAACAGAAACACACAATCAATGCCATGAATTAGAGGTATTTTATAATTATTTAAGTAGTTCGTGCTTCATTTATTCAAGCAGTCAGTTTACATACCCTGAAAATTTGTTATTGAAAATTGTATGCAAAGTTAGATTCTACATTCATTTAAAAAAATTTACTTCTATAAGCATGCCATTTTGAAATTACCATTTTACTTGATACATAAACTGAAAGCCTCCCAATGAACACAAAAGATTATTTCATTATTCTCTGTGCAGTATCCAAACCCACCGAAAGATAACAAAGACAATAAAGTACATTTTTCATGAAATTTCATCTAGTTTCTCCTCTGCTGTTAAAACACTATGTATTCTGGTTTTCAGCCCACTCTTTGTTTCTAATGCACCTGGGCAACTTTTAACTTATTTTTAAGCAGGAAACTAATTTGAAGGCATGAAACATCCCCACCCTACCTTTATTATTAAAAAAAATTGAGAGATTTAACTGCCTTGACCAGACAGGAAACTTTTTTTTGCCTTTGAAAATAGAACGCATTTGTTAAGCCATTTATTCCAGTACTTTTCCCCCTGTGGCCAGGCAGCTTTTAACTTCATTTTTTTAATTGAAAAAAAAAAAAAAAAAAAAAAAAAAGAAGGCATGAAACTGCTCATGATTTGCTTTACTTAATAAAAAGTGAAAGTTGAAGTGCTTCATCCATGGCTAAAAAAAGTACTGAAAGCTTGAATCAGTTAAATTAGTTATGACTATGAATACATTATATAGTGAAGGTACTTTTTTCTTCTTTCTCAGCTCAGAGATTTTAATTTTTTTTTTTTTTTTTTTTAAACAGATGAATGAGCTGGCTATTCCTGTACATGTACCAAAATAAGTATTTCTTTTGGGGTTGGTTTTTTTGCTCTGTTTTGAGGATTTTTCAGTTTGTTTTTTGTTGTTGTTGTTGTTGTTGTTGTTTTAATGTTTACACTTTCTAGACAAGGTGATTGGAGAAAACTGAAGATACACCATGACCAAATGACTAAAATTCTGAATTGGAAGGTTTTTTTCTTTGATTGTTTACTTTTTTCAATAAGAAAAAAACTGTAATACAGCATTCAGAAAATTTTAAAATTTGCTCTCTAATCTTATTCTGTGCAGAAGCTGATTTTTTTATCACCACTGGTATGCTTTGCAGTGCATTATAAGGAATGAAATTAAGATTCAGGGTCTATCTCAGCAAGGACAGAATGAAAAAGGGACTGTCTTAATTGTATTTGTTGACTGGTTTCAGTAAATCATTCATTAATATTTATTAAAAAAATCCACAAAAATATATAGATCTAACTGTACAAGACCAAGTTTATCACTTGCAAGAAATTACTCCAGAATTGAATGCATATATTCAGCACTATGCTTAATTCAGGAGTCCTAATAAATGAAAGTAATATAAATCAGAAGTTAGCCTTTCTCTATTTAAATATAAAGTAATGTCAATAATAATTCTTAATGCCATCATTTATGCATGATCCTTCCTTTACCTTTAATTTTTAACCTTAGGTGTTCTTTGGTCATTGTCAAATGGAAAGAAAACTGCTAATTCAGAAAGGTTGAAATTCACCCTACATTGGAGGCTAATGCCTTATTTATATACCACTTAAACCTTATTTTGAAGGTGTAAGTAGGATTCAAGAGATTAAGTGGACTGTGCCATATCTCTGCATAGAAACGAATTCCCCCTTAGCAAAAGCTCAGCTGTTGCAAAAGATCTTGAGTAGTCTGTGAACTGAGAAAAAAATCCGCTCAGAGCTCATGTACAGAGTCATGTTAATTGTTTTGTTTCTGAGGTAAAAACCACATTTCTTTCATTATTGATAGATCTTAGCAGAAGTAGTTATGCTTACCACTCCGTGATTTTTTTTTTTTTTTGTAAAAGTAAGGCCACAGAATTAATCAGTCCCATCTGCATGCACAAAAGACATGACACACAGAACAAAAAACGTCTGAAACAAAACTATGCTTCCTTTCACAAGCAATAGGGGAAATTAATGTCATCACTAAGCTGAAGACATAAAGAGATTCAAAATTAAAAATCCTTTGAAAGCTTCCAACAAGATTCCTATAATCAGCTGGAAGATAAGTAATGATCAAAACCCTTTAAAATAATATTGCTCACCCCATTAGAACTGCTTAAATGTACCCTACCATTCATCAGAAATTATACAAGATTACTGCAGAAACTATGCCATTGTTTCAGTAAGAAGCCCAGATGTTTTAAGGGTAGACTTCACAACTCACATAAGGTTAAAAGCCAAGACTAAAAAAGAAACCAAACTAAACAAAACCATAACATCACCCCCCCACACCCCCAACCCAGCTGCAGTTATAATCCTTAATTATCACTAACGTAGGTGCTCTTAGATACTCAATTGCTCTGACAAATTTCCTCGTATTGAAGTTGAGTCATGGAATGGGAAAGAAAGTGAATGACTTTCCCAATGGAGTGGTATTAGCAGTTTGTTTGTTTGTTTGTTTGTTTGTTTTTTCCTTAAGCAAAGACAGGATAAACCTATTGTTTTTTCTTTTCTCCCAAAAAATCTCTCTTCTTTTGTTAAATGTCATCTTGGCTACTATGGTTGGTGAAAAGAGAAAAGCACAGTTCTGCATACTTCATTATCAATGTTGCTCTATGAAATAGCCCCAGGGACATTACACACAGCACTGTCAAGTTAGAATCTGAAAACATTTCTAAGTAGAAGTCCAGAATGTATGTTTGACAGTTCTACTAAACATTTGAGATTTATTATCTGATGCACTGTGTGTTTTTAATAGAAACATTGTTATTGCTTTTGTCGATAACAATTTGAGGTGGTCACCTTGTCTGCTCCTTTAAACATTGAGAGGTAGCTTATATGGCATTGTTTATTAGCATTACTTGTAGATGGAGGAAGTTTGCAACGTTTCAGAAATTGCTTGTTGCAAGCTGTTTCAAAATGAATGTCAACTTTTAGTATACGCGGTGTGCAAAATCAATTTGATTGTCACATTTATTTACTTAAATTTAAAGACACACAAGTATAGGAACACCTGCTCTGTGCTTCAGGTATGCTTGCCAATATAACTGCAGTGCAAAAGTCTGTATGAATTCAAAACAGCAGCATACTCCATTCAAATACTCATACCCAAATAAGACAAACTCTAGCCAAATCAAATTAATACATCTCTATTTTACCTATATCCCAAATACATTGTATACCCTATCCCCATCAATTTTTGTTATTCTGAAATGTTCTGTAACAGTTTTGAAACAGCAGCCCCTAGTACCATGTTCACAATCAAATTGTCATCAAACCTAGAGAAATTAAATCACTTCCACAAAATCACTTTGTGGCACAGAACTCCAAGAAAGCTTTCAAACAAAATTAATTTATGCCAGCAAATATCCAACCAAAAATAACAGAAAACTACTGCAAGTCATGAATAGAATAGAATAGAATAGAATAGAATAGAATAGAATAGAATAGAATAGAATAGAATAGAATATTTTCAGTTGGAAGGGACCTACAATGGTTGACCAAAAGTTAAAGCTTGTTGTTAAGGGCATTGTCCAAATGTCTCTTAAACACTGACAGGCTTGGGGTATCGACCACCTCTCCAGGAAGCCTGTTCCAGTGTTTGACCACCCTCTCGATAAAGAAATGCTTCCTAATGTTAAGTGTGAACCTCCTCTGGTGCTGCTTGGAACCGTTCCAATGCGCCCTGTCTCTGGATACCGAGGAGAAGAGCTCAGCACCTCCCTCTCCGCTTCCCCTCTTCAGGAAGCTGTAGAGAGCAATGAGGTCGCCCCTCAGCCTCCTTTTCTCCAAACTAGACAAACCCAAATTCCTTAGCTGCTCCTCATAGAACTTTCCTTCCAACCCTTTCACCAGCTTTGTTGCCCTCCTCTGGATGCATTCAAGGACCTTCACATCATTCTTAAATTGTGGGCCCCAGAACTCCACACAGTACTCAAGATGAGGTTGCACCAATGTTGAACACAGCAGGATAATCACCAATTTCAACTGGCTGTTTATGCTGTGTTTGATGCACCCCAGATGCACCCTCTTGGCTGCCAGGGCACACTGCTGACTCCTGTTGAGCCTGCTGCCGACCAGCACCCCCCGACCCCTTTCTGCAGGGCTGCTCTCCAGGCGCTCCTCTCCCAATCCATACTTGTGCCCAGTGTTACCGTGTCCTAGGCACAGGATCCAGAATTTGGACTTATTACATTTTGTCCCATTAATTGTTGCCCAATGCTTCAGTCTACCTAGATCCCTCTGTAAGGCCTCGTGTCCCTTGAGAGAGTCAACAGCACCTCCCAGTTTGGTATCATCAACAAACTTGCTCATGGGGCATTCAACTCCTGCATCCAGATCATTTATAAAAATACTGAACAGCACTGGCCCTAGAATTGAACCCTGACGAACACCTTTGGTGACTGGTTGCCAGCCACATGTAGCTTCATTCACTACAACCCAACATGAATGTGTTGCATCTTAATAATGAGATTGTCTTTCCTTCATCAAGAA
Organism: Pelecanoides urinatrix; assembly: GCA_013400755.1. Taxonomy (NCBI): domain Eukaryota; kingdom Metazoa; phylum Chordata; class Aves; order Procellariiformes; family Procellariidae; genus Pelecanoides; species Pelecanoides urinatrix. The sequence goes on along the minus strand of VZTQ01010267.1, from coordinate 13,410 downwards.
CATTACCATAGATTTTTCAGCATTGACTCCAAGCTTGTAAAATACTAGTCATAGAAAAAGTACTGCACTATGTAATCTCAAATAGAAAAAGGCCAGGTACCAATAGCAAGGGTTGGATTTCATGTGAGAGTGTGCTTGCTGGGGTCTCCTTGAGAAATAATTCTGGGTGAATAAAAGCAGTCCTATTTACATTTTGTAATTATCTGGAACAAATATGGGGATAGTAACAAAAAACCTGGTCATGATTCATTTCCAAGAGAAATCAACCAAGTGTAGACAAGTGCAGTATCTGCCAAAGCAGGACAAAACACCAGTTGAGAAAGGAAGTCAGATTGTCTTATTGCAGCTTCTTGCACAATCTTTACCAGAAATGGGTGACTAGATATGAACCACTCTACCATGTTAAGACATAACTTTCCAAGCAGAAAATAAACACGTTTCCTTTAAAGAAACCAATTAATTTCTAAATTAAAAATGAAAGCCTTTATCAAGAAAAGAGTCAGTATTTTCTTAACAATTCCAAAAACCAGGAAGAACAAGGAGTGAAACCTTACAATATGGAACAGAATTTTCTCAAAATAATCAGTTTTCAGTGCTAATTACAAAATAAGTAAATATACTCCTGAACCAGGAGGCACAGATTTTTAATTCCTAAATTCTGAATAAAGGGGAAAAAAACACAGACCACAACTGCTTGAACAACTTCGGTAAATAATCGATGACACAAGAGCAGATGTGAGATGTATGGGATGCCAACATGGCAATTGCTTAGAGCTTTACACTACAGAAAGTCCCAGTAGTAAGGTAGTTGGGCAAGTAATATGCAAGGGTGAGGGGGAAGGAGCCTGTGACTTAACCTCTTTGTTGAGCATGTTTAAAAATAAGAACTCATCACATCTCTCCTCTTAAACTGCAAAGGACATGTGCTATAAATATGCTGAAATGTGAGAACACTCTGAACCTGATTTAGCAAGAGTAAATCTACGGTGGCCTTCTGGCTTTAATGGATATACACCATGTGTGAATTTGGCTACTGAATGGGATTTCACACTTTCTGTTTGGGGCTATTTTAGGCATCTAGCACTGGCACAAGTCAGAGGAGCTGTAGTTAGGAGCTAATAGTCAATAGATCAAAAAAACAAAAGAAGTCTCTCCAGAGAATGATCAAGAACATTGAAGTCAAGAAGCCCAAAATTTGGCACTGTGAATAATGTTCTTTTTACCATCTTGTCAAATACATAATTTGTCCATTTTCCCTAATACATCATTTTAATATGCAAATTCACATAACTGAAATCCTACTAGTGCTGTCCAAGAAAGTTGCATTTTAAAGAGAGAGATGTATAAAACACTCATACCTACCCAAAACTATACCTCTGCTGAAAGTTTTAAATCAAAATGATCTCTTGTGTTCAGTCTATATTTAAATGTTTATATGTTACCAACACTTGCCATGGGCAACAGTTCAATTGTTCAACAAAGGAATGATTTCATTGGCAAACAAATTTCCATAAAGTTATTAATGACATAAATGGTTGTGAAAAGAGAAACAGATAATACATTCTAAACCAGAGCTGAAGATCATTAAATTTCAACCCAGAAATCTGGGATTTTTTATGTTGATGGCACTGAAGTTTTGCTCAGAATCTGGCAATCATACATGTTTGTGAGGTTTAGTTTCTTAACACATTTCCTTAATCCTTCTAAATTAAGCAATGGAAAAATCTTTTAGGAGTCATATTTCCTTCTGAACAGTAATTGAAATAGACCCATGACTAGACCTTTATTAACTGAAGGGATTAGATGAAAAAGTTTGAATTTGCATGAATCACAGGTTGTAGATTTTAGTATTTTAAATTATACTTCAAAGTGTAATTCAATCTCCTTGGATTCACTTGTCTTTGTAGAGATTTTTATAATAGTAACTAATTGTAAGGTATTAATAGTATACTGTTAGTACTGTATTTATTCAAATTCAACAGAAGTTTTGATATTTAAAGACATAGTATGGAAAAGTGTCAGAGATGTATATTTCCCAATGAGTTACAGTAATAGCTGAGGTAGAAAATTAAAACCACCTTCAAGCTAGTAAGTGGTAATTGTGTTAAACTTTAAATGAAGTGTGCATAAGTATTCTGCTTCTCATATGAGGACTGAAATCAGTAATAAGCTTCAAAATTATATTTCCTGCTAAAATTATTTAATTAAGCCATTTATTCAACTGCATAGCAGTTAAAATGACTTAGCATGGAGACACATCTAAATGAAGGACATGTACTATGAATATGACAAAGGATCATGGAGAAGAAATTGTTTGGGTTTTTTTTGTTTGTTTGGGTATTTTTTGTTTGTTTATATTTTTTTTGTTAAAAGCACAAATGAAACAGCCCCTCAAGCAAAATCAAATCTAGAATTAGGTCTGAAGGAAAAGTTCTTGCACATGTTCTGGACATGAAATTCAGGAGTCAGCTGTGTGATTGTAACATTCTGCAGAGGTGACGTTGTCCATAGGATCTAATGGGCAATCTTCCCCCACTGAAATAAATGAGAGGCTTGTAATGGACTTCAGTGAAATCTGAAGCTTGTTATGAACAATCACACACATCACTGAATTCACATTTTATGGGAAAGTATGACTGAGATATTTTAGTAAGATACTACATATGCTTTCTAAAACTCTTCACACAGCATCAAACATATTTTGCCCTTGCCCTGCCCTGATCTTGATCCCACACGGGGTAAATGTACTCAAATCATACTGTTGTATTGCAATAACAATTTTAATTTTTTTTTACAGTATGCTGTGAAGTGATTACAAAGATTCTCAGAATAATTCATTACCACTCTCTGTCTTGTTAGGCCAGCTTCCATAACAACCTAGATTAAGCAGATTGTGGCTCAGATCTCATACATCTCTCTATTTTTTGGTAGGTATTTTTTTACAAGCGCAAGTAACATCTGTCCTTTTCAGTCTCTTCACAGCATCCAACCACTTTGACAGATGTTTTCAAAACCATACTGTCTGCTAACATTTAAAGGAATACAGTATTTGCATAAACACTGGGAATTCCAATCTTAGTACTTTCCATACTGTTTTAATTTTTTAAAATCAACATTTTTTGTTCTATACCCATCATTTTGTTTTACTCCTCATAAAGCAGACATTGTGTGCACACATCTGTTAAATCTGGGCTGCATTTATTACAGTTCTGCTCTTCCAGAAACAGGAAGGATTAATTACTGCAGACTGGTTCTAGAAGCACCCCCGTGTTTCTTAACACACAAAATTAATTCAGAGTTGACAAAACTCTTTCAGACACAACCTGCTTCCTGCTGATGGCGCTTTATTAGCATATTCTTCCCAGAAAAAAAAATGCCTCATAGACCCTTTTTACCTCTCCTTAGAGTTCAATTTGTAAAGCACTGAGTGACAGGCAGCAAAATGGCTTGAATATATCTACGGCAAGTTGCCAAATCCTCCCGATAGAAGCACTTTGGAGCCTTTGTTCTGAGTACATTAAAGTCACAGAAGGTCCATGTACTGTAGACAGTACAGGGCAGGCAGGATGTTCACAGTAAGACAAAACAGCAGGTGATAAATGACATTAAATAACAGTGAGAATTTACCACAGACTAAATTAACTACTGGAGTGAAATGTTCTCAGCTCTAAGGCTATATTAACAGTGAATTTATAATCAGGTGATTATAATTCTTTTTAGTGTTCAAGGAAGTCTATATGTAAAAATGATCAAGACAGCTCTATTTAACTCCAGAGACAAGCTGCTGGAACAGGTTCTAAAAACGATAGAGAATAACTCTTCTTTCCTCCCTTATTGAGTAATTTATACAGTAAGTACATAAAAGTGAATTTGATTGTTGGATAGCTGACATGCTCTGTTTCATGAAAAATTAGAACCCCACTGGCTTGCTCCAGAAGAGGTTTCTGTCATTTCAGTTAAGAAACTTGCAAATGAAAATTTGCTAGCTCTGAGGTGAGGTGAAAAAAAGTGAATCACTGTCATCTATATAAATTCTTATTGAGTTTTATGTTTTGTAAGAAAATTAATAGTATAATTTAATTGAAAAACCATATCACCAATTAACAAGTACAATCTCTTGATACTGTCTGGATACATGATTTTTATATTAGAAAAGAAATGTTTATTTATAATACCTTCAGAATCCCAAGTGAAAAAAAAAAATAAAAAGAATCTATTTTCTTTGGCTTTCTATATTTAATGAATATGTTACTGTTAATTTGTCTAGCGCTCTTTTCTCTACATGGAAAGTCAATTTTTCTTCAAGATTCACTACAGACTTCTTTCCCTATTTTGCCTAGAGTTAACGCAGCTTCTCTAGAATATCTGGCAGAATCTGCACTTTTTTTTCTAGGAAAAGAGCACAAACAACTAAAGATAGTAAAACAACCCAAACAACCACTGAAGATCAAAATCAATAAAGAAAAACAAGGCAAATGCAAAAGGCAAAGAAACACTGGGTAAGAAGCACTTTGAAGAAGGGCCTAAATAGTATGTTCTAAGACTTCGTGTTATTTCCACTTACATTTCAGCTTTTTTATACAGGATTCCTGTGCTGATTGCTGTGGCTGTTTATTAGGATGCATAAGAGAAAGGAACAAATTTGTAAAAATTAATATATTTTATATTAAGTTAGGCTAGCTTAATAAGCTTAATCTGACCTAGTGGCCTCACATGCAAGGATTTAAACCTGGCTGGTGTCACCGTGTTCTGTCAGCTGAACACAAGCCTCAGTGTTATCAGTTCCCCTGAGGAGTTCATCCATTCCTGTGAAGAGGAAAGACTGTAGTGGCAAGCAGAAATCCATTCGGCAGAGACTCGAAACGTTGGTTTATTCAAAGGTTATAGTGTACAGTCCCTCTTGATTCCTGAGCTTGGTCTACTGTGGACATCAGTCTTAAAAGGTAGTAGATATCAAGTGCACTTTGTGAGTGTATAACTGATAGGTAGTGTCTTTAATATATGGTATTCTAACAACATGATACTCACCGTTTACTTTCCTCACAATGTGTACTAGGCTTGATAGAAGGGAATTAAGAGGCACAAAATAGAAAAGTATTGTATTATGTTGTCATACTTATTAATTCCATACACTATTTCTCAAAAACTTTGTAAATATAGTTAAAATGCACAATAGACTCTTCGTGAACTGTGCTGAGAAAAAAAAAAAAAAAAATTCCTAAACCCAAGAGTTTTGAACTACAGAAATACTACAAAACCAGTTTTGATAACTTCACCATCCAATGGTCACAATGGACTTGTTGTCTTTCAGAGGAAGTAACAAAAAACCCTGCGTTCCTTTGACTTTTCCAATGGTTAGACAAAGTAATAAACCATTCCATTTTCTTCAGACCTTTTACTATCACTACATGATCTCTATTTGTATTCTGGATAAAGAAGGTCTTAAAAATGTGTTGTCTCTCTATGCTTCACCAATCAGACATAAGGGTACTTTTGAATTGTGCTTTTTGCATTTTTCAATGCATACATTTCAAGGGAAAAATACCAATAAGCATTTCATTCCAGGAAAAAAATAGGAAACAAGCTATAGCAAAGATGATGTGTTGTAAACATTAGCGAATTCTTCAACACAGAAAAAATCCCTCCTGTGTACTCATGCAAGTTCCTGAGGAGTGTACTGGATCCAGCTGCCAAACACATCATAGAGGGTTAGATCATGCTTTTCAGTTTGATGCTTCACTATAACACAAGATCTTGCCAAGTGTTCTGTTATTTCAAAATACATTCTGTATGCCAGATAATATTACATGTCTTTTTTTTTTTATTAGAATACTTAAAACATAGCAGCCTAAGATTCATATTCGATCAACCATTTAAGCTTGTAAAGTTGTATTAAGAGCAATCATTTGAAACCAATTGGAAATTAGAAGCCAAGATGCGGAAAGTATAACTTAATTAATATGGTGGCTTCTTTATTTAACAAATCAAAAGGCCACCCTGGAGTTTGCACAACAGAGTATTTTGGAATTGTCACATTCCTATGCTATAAAATTTCTGAATTCTTAGATTTCATCTTACGTCATCAAAATAACCCATAATTTCTTCTTTCAGGTGGAGCAGTATTATCAGTGACCAGCAGGCACAGACAAAAGTATATTCTGAATAGGGTTTCCTTGGTTTCTCTATTTTCCTGATTTAAAACAGCAACAACAGAATTTTAAGAGGGAGAAAGTCTCCTCCCTTTGTACAGAGGATAAGCTTGAGACTCCAGGCCCTTTCAAACATTACTGTTCAATCACTTACTATTTTAAAAGTATACATGGGATCATCTTGCCCTTTGATATGGTTGGAAGATAGTTTCCTGTCTTTATTCTATCATCATTTATACAAGGTGCTTCCACAGCTGCTTCAACAAAACAACAATAACAAAAGCATGCACAAAGCATGCAAGCTTTATACATATCTATGCCTTAGAATCCAGACTGACTTTAGTCTTGGCTATTAAAAGGTCAGGTTACACCACAAGTCTTTCATCAATTGTTCTGTGGAAAGGTCTTTTGTATTTCTGATCTTGATGTTGTTGCTAGGGTGGATATTTTGTGTGTTTTGTTTTGTTTTGTTTCAAGTCCCTATACTTACTATATTGAGATAAATATGCATATGATGCAGCTCTCACCAGACACAGTTCTGCGCTCTATGCCTCACAGCAAAGCAAAGGTATGTAAATTGGCAACAGCAGTTTGCTGTCTCTCCTCTGAACAGATTGGACCCTAAGACAGGCCCTCTGGCACTCTTTTATTCTGCTGCTGATGCTTACCATTGTGGAGTTCTCCCTGACTTGTTCCTTGCTGTTAACATTAAGAAATCTCACAAGCATTCAAAGGAAAAATATCAAGGGTTGTTACAAAAAAAAAAAAAAACAACTCAGTGTGTGTTTTTAAGAAATGTCATATTATTATTCTTTAGAAGACATGTGAAACAGAGGACAAGGAAGCTACAAAACTATATAATCCCTAATTCCATACCGATTCTTTTTGTTTGAAATGAACCCTTCATAATTATGAATCTGAAAAGAAATCTCAAGTATTAGATGTTGCAGCAGTCCTTAAAAATAGAGTAATGACTTTCTGATTGTGGGTGTTGCACAGTTCCAGTAGCACCACTGGTTTCTTACAAAATAGTCAGACGTCATCCAAAATGCAGGACTCAGCTTTCTGCAAGTATTAAACGTGTCTCTGTAAGAAGACAGCATTAAATTTATCACATATTATTTTCAATGTACTGCATAGATTACTAAAGAGTTTAAAACATCTCATTTAAACCTCTTTTGGGAACATTAATTATGTTTTTTATAGTTACGATCTACCAATTTTCCCCTGAATATATAGCAGCTAATTTAAAATTCCTACAGACTTTAGATAGCTGAGCCTCCAAAGTAATGCACATTCCACAACCCTGATATGCGGCAATAGGCAAATACATAGACCATGTAGAGTGTACTTCTCCTACCTGTCTCTCACAATGGTACATGTTTGGGAATTTGAAAACTAATTTTGCTTGGCTCAGAACTCAGTGTGCACTACAGTTCTTTCCATCTCTAACATTAAAAGCCTAACAAATGCTGCGTTTGATGACTCTGCAATACTTGCAACATGCTTATTACACAAGGAAAGGATTTTAAATTAGAATTTTTTTCAACATAAAAGCAATTTTGGATCACAAAAAAAGAAGCCAAGAATTAAACCCTTTTGTAATTTAGTATCTGGAAGCCTGCAGCCATTAGTCTGACTCTGTGAATATGGTTTCAGAGAAAAGTAATCAGGGACTGCATGCATCTGTAAGATGTTTCCTATTTTATGCTTCCACACGTTTTCTTCATGTACTCCTAGTTAAGCCTAACCGCCACAGTCAACTGTTGCTGAAACTGATCCCGACTCTTTTATCAGTTCCAGTCAAAACGATTGCAAGCAATAGGCAATTTCTAACTCCTTCATAACTCAATTAGGCTCTCAGAAGAGGTCAGTGATTTTTGGCCCAAATTTACTCCTGCTGGAGCAGTTGTGACACAGGTGTAGACCCTTAAAATCATGTTTCTTTCTTGGAAAGAAAAGCACAGGAGTAAGCTGACCTTAGTGAAAGAAACAAATTCTTCGTGTGTGGGGGAAAGAGAAGTGGAATCATTGAAGCACCAAACAGTGACATTGTGCTAAGCACAGGCTATTTATCTTGCTAAATACACAGGCCAAGTCATACAATCTTTGTTCATCTTAAAACTACCACTGATTCCAAAAGAAACTGACTACATAATTTCCCTCACTACGAATAATTCTACTAAATGAATATATTTAATGCACATGAATATTTATCATTTCTAGCTTATGGAGTATTTCTACTACTGAAATAATTGTGAGAGTAAAACAATATTCTGCATTTAAAAGGTCTTTCTACTATTTCTCTGTCTGCCGTTGAAGAAGTTCTACAATAATTCCAGTGAACTTGACACTAATATTTGCAGTGGAGTATAGATATCAGAAGAAAACAAATAGCATCAAACTGCTTACACGTTCCTACTGACATTAACAAAGTTGGTGTTTTTCATCTTGTTCCTGTCCCAGTAAATTAACAATACTGAACACAGCTGCAGTACTTGCATTAAATACAATGGCAGGACATTTTATCTCTTATTGTCAAGTTCAAAATTTACCAAAACACTTATTCAAGTAATTGTTTTATAAAAGACATATCAGTTACTGGATTTTTTGCATCAAATGTCCCACAGAAATTAGTTTGAGATTTGGAAGCAAAAGAAATGGATCATATTTTGTTATCGGTCTATTTCAAAAGGGTGTACAATATTTTTTATACTGTATTTTGAAAAAAAGATAATTCTCAAAATATAAGTTACAATTTTACTGTTTTCTCTATGAAGAGCAGTTTTATATTTATTTACATTTTGCATTCATATGTGAGTGTGCAAATACATTAAATATCTACACAGTTACTACACCATATGGAAAAGTCTACAGCATCTAAACTTTACCATAAGCCTGGATATTTTTAATGAAGTACAGTTAACATCTGAAAGGTTCAGACTGTCTGATAGAGCTGCTGGAAAGGACAAGGGACTTAGGGTTGTTTATTTTTTTACTTCCTGTAATAAAACCAAAGAGCTTACCAAGCTGTGTTTAATTTTCTTGAAGTGATCCAGGAAGCAAGGGTAGATCCAGCTACAATGTTGATAGAGAAAAAGGGTCTGTGTTTTGGCCCAACTTTTTAGCTCGTCACACAACATAGTGTACTATGGCAGGCCCTGCTAAGATATACCATTTCTGTCTTCTAGTAAATCAGTGCTGGAAAGTCTTTTTAGCTGCATACAAGACTCAAACAATTTTTTTTTTTTTTTTTTTTCCCCCCAATATTCATGTTAACTTGCTATAGGTACTCAGGCAGAGGATTCCAAAGTCTGGTCAGCAGGTTATTGACAATCCTGACAGAGATAGCTGGTGCAGTGTGGGCTGGACTGGTCACATCTTAATCCATCTTCGTTTAGGGTAGTCAAAATTCTTGTTCCACGAAGGCAATGGCAAAGGCATTATCCAAACAGAAAGCAAATGTCTTGGGGGGCAAAATGCTGTTAAAATGATGTCATTAATAAATACTCTAGAGTTCTAGGTGATAGTGGAAATAAAACAAGTAAACCAGAGTGTTTTGACTTCGTGACTCTCAGTAGTATTTCTAAATAACCACTTAGCATCTTTCCTTTATTGTTTACTGAAAGGTTTTGAGTTTTCACTTGAATGTCCTCATTGAATAAAACCGATATTGGAAATAAATAATCAATTCAAATGTATTTTCTCATTCCTTTTCAAAAGACTGTTAAGTTTTATACTTCATGTGGGTTTCAACCACAACCCTCAAAATGGACGAGAATTTTGTTGAAAACTAACTCTATTTCTTTGCAAGACTGGAATGTTTTCTGAATCTTAATTTTTAGAGTTTTAAGATAAAATATTATTTTGCTTTTCTTTCTTTCTTATTTTGTGTTCTTCCCCAATTTCAAAACAGCTTCATAGCAAGCATCATGAAAATTGGAGGATTCAAAGCTTTAGACAGAAAAGTCAATGCAACTACAAAAATTATTAAATATATGTCTCTATCCCTCACTGCATTTTCCCTTTTCAACAAAAGCATTGTTTATTCCTAGAATACATTTTCTTCTGAATTGTTATTTGAATTAAGATTAGGCAAAATAGATTAGTTTTGCAGGGTGAAAGGATAATGAGAGAAACTAACATCACAACCTCTTGTCTAGAAGCACAAGTTTTAGTACCCTTAATTTATAGCTAAAAAACACTACACACACACATCATTTATGTCATATTTTCCATACAAATATTACAAGTCTTGAATGTTTCTGAGATTCACCCCAAATCTTAAGATTCATTACATCTAACAATGTAAAATCTTCTAAGTTCCTTCCCTGCCTGAGAGTAAATTATCCCAGTTGTCCTAGGATTGCCTGAATCGTCCTCTGAAAATACGTACTACTGTCTGTTAACTACAGAAAACTAAATAACTGATTTTTTTATTATTTAGGTTAAGTGAATATGACTTCTTATCAATGACATTTGTTTGTGCCATGATTAAGCTATAACCTGAGAATAATAAAAGCTTTCTTTTCCTGGAAAATGTGGGAAACGCCATAAGAAAATTTTGATGACAAACTTTGAGAAAGCTAAAGCTGGGGGAAATGAATTCTGTCTGAACTGCAAACCTAAAGCATCACAGAACGTAGCCCAACAGTGAACATTGCAATTTCATTATCTGAAATCCAATTGTTTTTTCATGTCTCAAAAGTAGAAACTGGCCTCATAACAAGAAGTGGTTGAGATGATTGGGAAATTTGTTTAAGTGCATAAGCAGATCTTTTGTGTAAATATTATACTACAGAACCATAGGTGTGACCTTGGAACGTGGGAGAGACAAAGTCAGTCCTCAGGCAGTTGACTCGGTCAGAGCTGCAGCAATGCTCTTCAACACACTGGCTGCTTGTCCATGTTATGGCCTTTCCCCTCATGTCAACATTTCCTTCTCTTTCCTGTCAGGTCTCAGGTGACAATCATTTCATATGGTACTTTCTACAGAGTGCTCTTCTACTCCCATGTGTTTTTATGTACTCCCATGACTCTGCCCAATATATCTTTCAGTCTGGAGTCGCTGTAATTTACACTGCTGAGTAGAAAAACCCTCTCCATGTCAGAATGGAAGAAACAGAAAAAACAGTGGAAAAAAAAGTACAGCCATTTTAGGTATGTTTCTTAAATTAATGCTGTCTTATTCCCTCTTCCTTCTCTTTTACTAGTCATGTCAACCTTCAATGCCATTTATCTCAGTGGTGCCTCCAGGTCTTTTGTTTCGGTGCTTTTTTCTTCATGATATACTCTAAACTCTTGTTAGCAAGCTAATGGTTTCTGCTTGTTTAAATTCCTCAGGTTGTAGGACAACCCAACTTCTTCTTGATTAGCTGTGAGAAGGGACAGATCCATATGTCATTAAATTCATACAAAGGTTTCTCCCAACTGATTTGAAATGAGCTTCTTGTAATTAATATTTTAAACTCATTTCTTATTTTTATGCATATAATAAAAAATGAAACAACCTCAAATGAAAGAGTAGGATGTATGTATATCTCAGTTGCTAATTTACATAATTATATTGCTTTAAATCACGAGCTTCTCTTTCATTCTCTGCTGTTCATTATATCTATTATTTTGTCATCAAGTAGAATTGTTTGAAAAATGTGTCCATTTTTCCATGAAAAAATGTAACTTTTTTTCTGATTATGATATATGGTAAAGTTTAAAACTCCATTTGGTTAAAATTTTAAACAGTAGTATTCACAGAAGGTAAAGTTCTTTATCTTTTGCAGAGGAAAATTTTTGAGACCTCTGAAATATTAAGGAATAGGGATAATTAAAACCTTATTACACATGCAACAAGTTAAAAGCATCATTAAAAGAGGTGAGAAACAATTTTTTTTTTATATATCTATATCTATATCTATATCTAAAAATTCCTCCTTCTCAGTCTTTAAGAATTTGTACATATGTAGGCAATCTTCTAAGCCTAGCATATTTCTGGTGAATTCATTACAGTATGGTGATGTACTTTCATAACAGAAACTTACTTTTGACAATCAATACCCTATTTCTGTAGAACATTAAGTTCAGTGTCAACTGAAATGTTGGAACATACCAGCTGACTGGTTCCTAAATATTGTTCTAGCACTTCCCTTAAATTTTTATATATTCTTACATCTATTTTCTCACAAGTGGTTTTAGAAAGAAAAGTATCAGTTTATCTCACCTACATAAAACATCTGTCTCAGATTAATAGTGACAAAATGAATAAAGCCCCATAGGAAACACTAACATGTATAAACATGCTTTCTACAGGAATTGGTCTGCTATTCAAAAAATCAGGATCAGGTTCAAGAACATTATGCACACTTGAGGGAAAAATCCCACTGCACTCTCCGTGTGGGCAGAGGGCCCACTCTGAGGCGGAATCACTGTTCAAAAGGGGCTGAGGAAATCAAAGGCGACTGACAGCTGGCACAGAGCTTCCTTTTGTGGGGTTCGGTGCTTGCCTGCACACGACGGGCCGGTGCAGGGCCCTGAGTATTGCGACTGTGTGCAGTGTTTTATCCCTTTCACTCTGCTGGGGGTGTGGCAGTGTACAACCTCACTCCAGGCTAGACTTCCCACTTCTCACTTGACTTTTTCCATTACAGAGGGCCAAGTACAGAAAATCCATATCCAACCCAGAATAGATATGCCTTCAAAAGCTTCCTCTATTTTATCAATACGTGCTTCGTACTCCTCAATCAGAAGTCTACTTTGTGATAACAATGAAGATGACAGTGATGTTACTAAGAAACACATTTCTACTGCTACAGAAATCTCTCTTCTGTTTATATTGTAATTCATTCACCTGTGTCTCCCTTCCTCTCTGAATCATTCATATCTGTAAGTCTACCTTTACAACTCTGCTTTGCTCTTTGATAGGTATTATCCAAAGAAGCTAGGCTCAGGTCTGAGCCTGTGATATACTTGAGTTAAGAACAGACCCATGATGGAACATGACCCAATTCCTGTCCAGCAGTCCCAAAATTTAGTATTTGCTTGACATTTTGCAGAACATTCATACCGCCTATGTTAGTTGTCAAAGTTACATCAGTTCTTGTCAACAGAGAGAAAGATATGCTTACATGGCACCGGTCTCCTGGCGACAGATGGAGCTCAGCTGTCTCACAGGGGGGAAAGGATTTTTGTGTATGAGTTGGTGGGGTTCATCAAGAGGGCTTTAAATTAGGTTTGAAGGGGATAGGGAATAAAACCAGGCTCACTA
>VZTQ01010266.1:23109-48979 GCA_013400755.1 Pelecanoides urinatrix | reverse complement strand
CAGGCCCTTCACCAGCTTCCGTTTGAAATTCGTTTCTGTTTGAAACCTGACTGCTTCAGACCTCAAGAGTCTGTGAGAAGGAGACACCACAGCTGACAAGAACAGAGAAGCAAAGGCTACAGGAGCCCTGCTTCTGTCCAAACGCCTGCAAGAGCCCAGGCTGAAACGCAGAGGCGAAAGGCTGGGCAAACCCAGTGAGACACCGTGGCCCCCATTCATCAAGCAGCACCATCGTGCAAGGGGAAACCAGGAGGGGGCAAACCAGCGTGCTTCAAAGAAGACAGACTCCTTCAGTTTAATTTTTCAGATAAAATGGATGTTTTCTATCTTTAAAGTATGGAAATATGCCCAAAATACAATCATATGACTCTTTGTGGGATACAATATCAATGATTATGAACAAGATTGTATGTGATGTTTGATTTCTTCTTTTTCAATGACTAGATACCTCTTTCAGACAATCAAAGCTTTGGAGACTCTTTGGAGCCAACAATTCCATAAAATCTTTGCTTTCTTGTATTTCCTCTGGTCTTGGAAGCCTGTAGGACAGTACCAAACTCTTGAATCTCTCTTTTTTTCTCAAACCTTCAGTAAATTGAAATACTGATTTTTGTGAGCTCTCTTCTAAATAACCATTGCCCTGATTTATAGACTCTGTTGGCCAAATTTCCTCTCACTCTTCCCAGTTGTGACCTCAGAATTGCCATGTGTGTGTTTTGCTGTAAAGCACTAAAATAACTGGTCTCTGTAAACAATTTTTGGCGTAAACGTCCTCGCGCTGGAAGCCTTGGGAGTACACTTTGCCAATGCACTACGGTGCAGCACAGATCTCGATGGTTTGAGAACGGCTGTGTCTGGTTTTCCTTACCCTTTTGACATCTTATTTTAATTTAATTATGTGAATAAAAACCTTCCTCTTGGGAATTTGGCACTGGGAATCAGAACATTTATCTAAGAGAGAAAACATGTAACTGTCACAGGCATTCAAACACAGTTTTTTTTTTTTCTGTGCTATCTCTAAATGTTAGCCTCTCCTATTTCTAACCTATCTTTTAGGATGAAAATGGTAGTGTAAGCACATTCAAAGTATCTTCAGTTTAACATACTGCCTTTTGACTTCTGCTGATACTTGCCTCCTCTCACAGGACTTTTAGGATAAGACCTATCTCACCTGCTGTCAGCCAATGTTAAATATTTAGTCTCAGTTAGGTATTTCAGTTACCTCTGCAGTCAGCAGAAAAAGGTGGGTACCTCCAGAGGTGACTTATCCCCTCCTAACACAGCTGTCTGCAAGACATGGAATGAGTTAATCTCTGAAGGTGTGCTCCAGTTGAGCTCTATACAGTTATATTCACTTTTGCTTGCAACCCGCTGCCACAGCCACCATCACCATTCTGGATGTCAATGAGGTTAGATCAAATGCAACCCAATGACTGACAGTCATCACACTGAGTACTTAACTGCCTGCACTTGGTAGATGCGTCTTTCTTTTCACCAATTGTTGAGCAACACGGCAATCAGTCATAGTCTTTGATGACCAGCTGGCAAAGACATTTTCCCCAGATGACGTGCATTACATTACTAGAAAAATTACTTGGTTGCATCACGTCTTTTACAAAATGCTGACTTTTAAATGATGGTTATCTCTTTGGCATTTCAAAAGTTGAGTGCTACGTGTCCTGTTTCACTGTTGTGCTGAGTTCTCCAGTTTTGTAAGTGTGGCTGCTCAGTGATCCATTGAGTCATTGGTTTATTGCCGTATCATTCAAAACAAATGATGGTCCAATCAATTTTTCAGACTTCTTTTGTGTCGGAGCTTTTGCCAAGACCTGTTCATTGCTGTCACTTGGCAGAGGACATTACGATGCCGTTTGGTGCATGGTAAGCGTGGGGTTATTTGGTCCCCTCTGCTTTTGATAAGAACCAAAAACACTGAGAAATTCAGTAGTGGGTTGCCTGAGCCAAGAGCTTGATAAGTGATAGCAATTTTGCCCATAAATTGTAAGCTCAGACACCAAGAGTTTTAGAAACAGGGGATGGAAATGAAGCTTTTAAACGTGTATCTAGATTCCAGTAGAAGGCAGCTGACTTCTTGTGCAGCATGAACTTGCAGGGATTTCAATCACCACAGTGCAGGTATTACAGGAGTGCAATCAATGTATATGAACTGCTGTAAAATCTAATATTGTCCCATAAATCCATGAAAAAATGCTAACATTTCTCAGCTGTTGACATGGTCATGTAGACTGGTAATTAAATGATGGGGAAAAAAATAGAAATTAATGTCAAGTCTGGAAATACTGCAAGGAGGAATGTATAATGGGTGCTATTTTGATCAATGTTATTGGATGCATTGTTATCTAGTGTAATATACTATGATTAAATACTTTAAGAGAAAAGATACCAAGTGCATTAATTAATTGTGATGATGACACTAAGCTGGAAGATAGCAAGTAACTGCATGAAAACAATATAAAGATACTTAGAGAATTTAGTAAAAAAGAAATCATAGAAAATTGTATGGAAACACATGAGAAAAATATAATCTGAAACAAATATTTTATGGGATGGAAACATTTTAGGACTCAAAAATATGGAATAATATGGGAAGTGCTTTTTACATATACACTTTGGGGAAAAAAGGGAAATTTGTCACTTCACACTCAGAAGTATCCCATTGTATGGTATGACTTTGCTGACTTAAGTGTATTAATGTCAGAATTAATGACAACATTTTGGGATAAGAAAAAATACTAACAAGCTGGAGGGAATGGCAGCAAAGTGTTGACAGGGCAGGAGCAAATCTATGAAGTGGGGCTATATTAATTCTTGCCTTTTGAAGGCAGTGGAAGTCAACTACAGCAGTTTGCTTGGGACCACGTCAATTGGGTTTTGAGTATCTCCAAGGATGGAGACTCCACACCCTCCCTGGGCAACCTGTGCCAGTGCTCAGTCACCCTCACAGTGACAAAGTGTTTCCTGATGATCAGAGGGACCCTCCCGTGTTTCAGCTTGTGCCCATTGCACCTGGTCCTGTCACTGGGCACCACTGAGCAAAGCCTGGGTCCATCCTCTTTGCACCATCCCTTCAGGTATTTGTACAGATCAGTAAGATCCCCCTGAGCCTTCTCTGTTCCAGGCCAAACAGTCCCAGCTCTCTCAGCTTCTCCTCATATATCCAGTGCTCCAGACCTTTAATCATGTTAGTGACCCTTCACTGGACTTGCCCATGTCTTACACCAGGGAGCCCAGAACTGGACACACCACTCCAGGTGTGGTCTCACCAGATGTTGTCCTACCAGCGCTGAGTAGAGGGGAAGAATCGTCTCCCTTAACATCAACGGTTGTAGGATGGGGTCCCTTAAGAATGATGCAATTTAAAACTATGTCATTTAAAGCATACAAAGAAAGAAGGGGAAAACACGAATTAGGGAAAAGTAAATGGCTAAACAGTAAGGAAAGATGTGACAATAATAAAAAAACCCTATAAATTAAGCAGAAGAACAAATACGTGGATGGTGGAGGCACTATTTTCTCTGAGAAATTATGGCAACTGTACTAACCGAAGTCACTTGGAGTTGTATTAAGCATAGCCAGACCCAAGCACTGGGAACAAACACTGGCACTGGCAGAGGGAAAAACAATATTAGAAAATGCAATATGTCTCTTCCATTTTTAACTTCTAGGAACACGTGTTGCGTCTTTTCTGAATGCTAGCAGATGTCAGCGCCCTGCAGACTGGTTTCTCAGTGGAAGAGAAATCAGAGTTGATATAGTTTAAAAGCAAATTGAGTAATTTACATTTAGACACTCATCCTGGAGCAGAGACTGTCATAAATAACACGCAGGCGATCCCTTTTTTCAAGACAAACCCCAATGCCCTGTTCCTAGGGAGCAACTTCAATCAAAGATATTGGCCGAAAGGAAACTCTCCGGCCTCTCACACAGCACTGCCCTCATCAGAAAGGTGTATTAAAATGTCAGCAGGAAAGAGATGCCAATCTCTGCCTTTCCTAGCGCACAATGACATTTTGAAAGCAGTGCCACCTGGTGACACCTGCCAAACAACACTCCGCTGCTCAGCAGAGCGTACACTGCCTCAGAAATACCTCAAAGGAGGATATGGAATTGAATGAAACCAAATGAAAAAAAAAAGGTGGATTTTTTTCTGTATTTCCTTTTATAATTCCTTGTCAAGTTTCCATATGCAAAAATATTTTCTTTTTTCTGAACAGTGGTGAGAGCAGGCGATGGGTTTAATCACTGGCATCAGTTCTTGCCTGCTGGCACTGTAATTTACCTCAGCGGAGTGCAGCCCTCCCCTGCGATAAGCTGTTGTGCTACCGCGAGTTATGAATCCTCTTGCTAACAGTGAGGCTGACCCATAACCAACAGTATCCACGCTTGGTACAAAGCGGGTTTTGAAGCACCGTTAAGCTGATGCAGGAGTGATCACACAGCCTCTAAATGCTGCCAACACCCAAACACAGGCTGGGGCAGCATCTCCTCCTCACAGGGCCAACATGACGGTTTTGTGATGGTGGCCACCGCGAGAGCGAGCCTTCTGCGTCAGGAACGGACCTGAGACAAATATGTATGTCGGGGTTTATTTAGAGGAGGAGGGTCAGCTCTCTTGTTGTTCAGATGCTACTCTGTCAGAGGAAATCCCACCCTTGGTCGCTGGTATTCAGGCGAACCCCTCTAAAACAGCTCTTTTTTTTTCAGATTCAGTTCCACATCAAACTATAAACTGTAAGTGTAAGGGAGCCAAGAACCTGCAGGCTGAGAGGCAAGCCAAAGCAATACCTTCTCCATAAGCATCTCAAATATGGCAGGGCTGTTACACAAAGCAAAAAGTTATTGCTTTAAACTGTCATATGCTTCAGCTGCTGTAAAAGTAGTCTTTTATCTGTCCTTTGGATCTATTTTTACCTGCCTATTCCCAAGTATCAACATTCAGCCAGCAGAGAGAAATCTGTTGCTGCTGAGAATCTGTGCGACTGAAATTCCCCTTAGGCCCTATCTATGCCATCCTCTCTGTCCACTGAATGATTGACATTAATTACTTCAATCACAGCATGGATACTAGCTCTAGTGAAAGGGAAAGGGATTAAAGCAGGAGCAAATGGAGGAAATTTTCTGTGGGAGGATGCAACACCTCCAGACTCAACAGCAACTTCTGCAGGTGCACTGTACGCTGCTAAAATCGATCCCCATGCTAGACCTATCTGGATGTTTGTAAGCATCCAGCCATCACAGAGTTTCAAGCCCAAGGACTGGACGTGTCACCCCAACCAAGCAGGAATATATTATCATCCTTGCCTTTAGAGAGAGAGATTAAGTAATCTCAGAGTCATACAAGGAGCCCACGGGAGAAAGAAAACTGCATCCAGCTTCCCTATGGCTCTGGTCACTCCTTATCCATCAACACGTCCTTCCAAAACCAAACCATCAACTACTTACGGACAAAAAAGCCACTTTTACTTCATAATGTCCTGACTAAAGAATAGATGGTAGGTGAGTGAATACCGAATATTCATTCCCAGTGTATTTTCCTTGCACCACTCATAGACTGGCATGAAGTCCAAGAGGCGGGCACCCCCCCACCCCTTTGTGTTCGTACTTACCACATCTGATACATTTACATGTCAAGTCTGAAACCCAGAAGAAAATGTAATTCGCCTCACCTATTTCTTCCTCCCCTTTAAAGACAAAACTGTAGAAAAGAACCTTGCTAAATGCTTCAGGTTGGTTGGTTATTTTTCTCCATCTTCCAATTTGCAAATCAAAAGACTTGATCATAAAAAGATTAAGAGCAGTCTCTGAAAAACAGAACACCCAGTACACACGCAAATAATAAAAATGTCAGAAAAGAAAAATCACTTGTCAGATTTCCCTTCGACTTCTGGGTGGGTTTTCTGAGAAACAAACGTTCATTGAATTGGATCTGGGAGGTGTTTTTGATATATGTAATCATCTAGCTCCTGAAGATGAGGGTAAGCCTAGAGAAGCCAGAATACCACCATGAGATGTTCAAAGCTCTTTAGCTACTTTCTTGTTTCTCTGTAAAACAGGGATTTTTCTTCCTATTTAAAGAGCTATTAAAACAAAGGGAGAGCTAGTGTCAATCCATGCTCTGGATCTAAATATTTTAAAAGGCAAGCAATAACACTGAAAATATCTGGATGCATATATTCCACCATAAGTCATTATATTTTAATATTTCTGTGTCTGGCAAATCACTGAGTGCACCACTATCTACCCTGTGAGATAATTAAGTTTAAGAGTCATAACAAATGTAAAATAACACATAATGAAACAATCCAAAAGCTATGCATTCACATTTTCCTCGGAATACTTTCTGATTACACTCTTGCAAATTGTCAGCTACCCAGTGATAATAAAATTGTTTGAATAATTTTAAGAGAAAAATCAAACACATTAACTTTTAATAATATTTTATGAGACTCATAATTCTTTGGGATATAATAACCTCTTATCCTACTGCGATTAGTCACTTGGATCCATCATGTTGGTCTCCTGGTATTCAAAACAATCTAAATTTTGAGTAATACTGGAACAGGTAAAAGTGATCCAAAATTAATACAGTCCTTTTTGCTTGTAATGTTATCCCTAATGGAAGCTTTTAAAAAAAAATCTAAAACTGAACAAGGAAGCAAACTGTGAAGAGCCAAAAGATGACGTAATTTGCAGGAAACAACACTGTGATGGGACCCTGGTACAAGCATTTAATTATTATCTTGAATAATCACTGTTCTAATGACAGCTGTCTGACATGACACTAGACACCTCCTTACTGTCAAGGCCAGCAGCAAGAGGCAGGAAGACAGTAAATCCCTTTTCGACTTGATAGAGTGCAGGGAAATCTCACATGAATGTTAGCAGCCCTCACCTCACCACATCCCAGGCTGTGGGAGGTATTCCGTGTCTCACAGAAGACCGACGTATTTCTCCTGCGTTCTTGTCGTCGGCACTGTTCGCAGTCACGTTTATCAATTTAATACCTTGGCTAATTTCACCCCAGAATAATGTTTGTTTACATAAATGTATTCTCCATGGTAAAATAGCTAATGCTTGAGCATTTCAAATGTGACCCTATTAATGGTAGACAGGATGGCGAGAGCAGACGTCCTATAGAAAATTACCACTCTCTCCAATTGCCTGTGTTAGTCCTGCCTGTTGGTAAGTGGTGATTAACACCCCGCTGGCTGCAGCTGTACTTCTCAATATAGCTTCTCTGAGTAGGAGGATGCACAGAGAGTACCTCATTACTATGTCTTTAAAGCTGTAAAGCAAGGAATAATGCAAAATAAATCCTTTAAACTAAAGGTCATAGACCGGAATATGTCGGCATGAACACCTGCTCGCACTTTTTTTTCTGATAAAATCACAAAGATAAGTGATTTATCTGCTTTTATTCCATTCCCTTTCATTGCAGGTATGCAGAGGCCACACAACTGGATATTAATAATTCTCAGCCATAGAGGTATGTTTTTATATAATGCCAGAAGAAAAGCTTAGGAGCTTAGCTAACAGGCTGCTTTGCTGGCTGAGACAGCAGAGCAGGCATTAGCTATTTCCCCTCCTTGCCCCAAGCATTTTGTTCAGCACAGACTGGGGGAGAACAGACTAGTCATCCTGCTCCCTCCACGCTTCCAACACTGAAAAGTTTGTTCCAATTCAAGCCCCTTTTGTGTGCATGTTTAATCTATAAACTGACAGGTAAAATCTGGCTGTATTGCTAAGCTATAAAACCCAATAACCACAGACTTATACGAGAGAAAATTTTTGCCTGACAATGCAAAGAAGTCCACATGGTCACCACCTCAATCGATTTTGGTCTCCTTGTGGATAATGCTTCTGACCGGGGAGGAGGTGGTGGCTACCCTCAATCTCTCTCTCTCCCTGTCTCTCACGCAAGCTCAGTGCAGTTACACAGCCAAGGGCAGCTGACACCCCTGCACCATGTAAAACCTGGCAGTGCTCTGGTGTGGTCCCATCAACTCCCTTTCTAGCTGGAGATAAACCCTTTGCCATTTGCCAGACACGGTGCTACCCTGCACCCCTGGGCACTGCTGGGTGCTGCAGGATTCCAGCCCCGGCATGGGGGGGGCATTGCCAGGCTGAGAGCAGGCACCTGGTCCTTTTCCAAAGGACCCAGCACCCCTTGGAAAATCTAGTCCCACATATGAGCAGTGAACGTATCTAAAAATACACTTAAAAATGAGCGAGGCACAGTCTTCCTGCCCTACTGCCTGCCGCGGGCACGCTGGAATAGATGCAGCTTCCACCACTCCATCTGCCACAGAGGTGAAAGTCAGTCTTGGGCAGACACCGACAAAGAAAAAGAAAAATAAAAAGAAGAAAGAAAACCTGACTGTTGCTGGTGAAAGAAGTACAGGCTGATTCAGAAGTACTTGGACGGGAAAGATTTTTACTCAACTGAGTCACTGCAAAGCAAAGCAAATCGATCACATCTCCCGCTGCCGCAGGAACTGAGCACAGCACCCTTTCTGATCACAAACGCCTCGTAAGACAGACGTGCAGACTGCTTTGTCCCCAGAAGACACCACCTCTCACTGAGCAGAACCATCCTCCCAGGCGCAGGGTTCACCCACGTCCAGTCTGGCCGAGCAGCCTGCCGAGAACCCTGCCAGGAGGAGAATCGGGAAAACATCCACCTCGCGTCTTGGTGACTGAAAGAAACGGTACAATGGGGACTGAGCAACAGCTCTGAGAGCTCTGCAGAGCTGCAAGGTGATTTCTTAAGTCCTGGTTGGAGTACCGCAATATTTAGGAGTTGAGGGTAGATTTCCTGTGGTTCCCTGCTTGTCTTGCTGCTCAGCCAAAAAGATGTCAATGATACTAAGTCCTGACAGGCTCTGTGATCTATCTTCTACCCTAAACCTCTTTATAGTATTATTGTAACTTCAGAAATTACCATGTTTCTATAAAATTCACAAACACTGCTGTACATATAACCTGTGCCTTCTGTTTGTTTCTGAACTGGCTTATTCAGTTGAAATAACTGAAAGATCTCCTTCTTTCCACTGGACCTCAGAATGCCGTTGGTGCTGCATGAAGAACAGCAAGCAAAAGCCAAATTCAAGGAAGACCAAGATATAGGCTGAAAGAAAGCAGGCAGCGCTCTCAAGAATTCAAAACTCTGCAATAGCAGCCCGCATGGAGGACACCACTCCTTAATTCAGTAGGTTTACTGGCAGAGTCAGGACTTCTGGAACCCTTGAGGAGCCACAGAATCCAAGGGCACCAAGTATCACTGGGGACGGCAGACTGGCAGACTCTCTACTGCCCACCCAGCCTCTTGGCCCTCCCTGCGTGTGCTGCCTCTAGGCTGGGTCAATGCAGGTCTTCTCTAGGTAAGGAGCTCTGTTTTCCCCTTGTGTGAAACTGGGCAGCCTGGAGAAGACACAAGATGAAAAAGTTCAAGGATATAATGGAACCACCACTCAGGCATGTATTCTGCCCTGGCAAGCCATTTGGTATGTAGCGTGATTCAGCTTTCTGAACTGACATTTAATATTTGCATTTCCCTCTGATACACATGGGATTATGCCTCGATACCTGACAAATCATCTTGCACTCTGTAATCACAACTGCCCGTTAGGATAATTAAACTGTCACCTAACAGGGGGAAGCTTATGAGTGCAGGGACAAACCTGGACTACTGAACATTTTATTTATTTACTTACTTACTTTGTCACAGATAAGAATAGTCATGAAACACGTGCCAAACTGCAAAAATTTAGCAGAGCTTTTCCTCAATGTGTCATTTACAGAGAGAAGCACAGAAAAATTCGTAATTACAAGAACTCACCACTTCTAGAGAATTATAAGAAATAGAATATTTTTGCTTTTAAATACTTGAGAGACACTCAGCTAGTCTGGTTATGTCAGAAGGCTTTAGATTAGATTGATAATGCAAATATGTCAAACTTGCCCACCTGGACAGATGCAGTACAATTAAGATTAATAAACATGTCACCAGGAAAAGCTTATGTACCAGAGCCTGCAGATTTGCTGCTTGAATTGTTGAGGCATTCTTGGGAAAAAAAATCCTTATAGAACAAAAATGTGAGATAAGTTCAGAAGAGACCCGCAGCAGTCCTTATTTACACTCAGGAAGTATTTGGGAGGAACAGGAAACCCCCTGTTTCCCGGCATTGTTTTAAATCTGGAGGTACCAAGTGGGCCTCTGGGATGTTCCCAGGCAACTGAGTTTACCTTCACCGAACACCTCTGTCCCCTGGAATGCAGAAATCTGAAGGAAAATCTGAAATACCTATACTTTTGCATGCGTTTTGGCTGAAATGGTGAATAGAGGAAGCCCTCAGGCAGCAGCAAACTCCTTCCTCCCAAGGCTGGTTGGAAGTACATGCCAAGGGCCTCCGCCACTCAAACTCAGGTCCCTTCTTCCATGGCTAGTCTCACTAGGTTCGACAGCCAGAAAAAAACTTTTAAAAAAAAAAAAAAAGCAGAGACTGTGATGCCATCACCAAATTCAAGCATCAACCACTCACCGATAGGGTAATCCTATAGGGTGACCACAGCCGGCAAGGAACCAGCGCTGAGGAGGTGCTGCTCCAACCCGAACCACCCTGGCGCAGACTGCGTGGAGATCCTGTTACACATGCTTAATGTATATTAAGTGTAACGTCTTTGATCCCATGAAGAATGATTATGCCTTATTGCATTAAAGGCATGGTTTGCCATGAGCCACCAAAAGTCATTATGGAGATTACTCCTCACCTGAAGGTGAGCTGAAACACTTAAATCACACCTGAACCATGGCATAATTGCTGCTTTTCCCAACAATGAGAAAAATGTTTAATTAGCCATATATTTTTTTAATTTTTAAATCAATTAACCAAGTGAATTTAATGTTTTAAAAAAATTAAAGATTACAGGGTTTTTCTTAAGATCTATGATTACATTTTTAAATTAAAAAAGGTGTACAATTTTTGGAGCGCTTCCATAAGTTCACTTAGACCCCAAAATAATTAATGACAATGCAGCAAGTTACCTTGGAGTATTTAAGTCTTCTTGATACTTTCACAGTCATTAACTATAACTCAATAGTATGCCCCTGAGAGCTCCATACGTAATTACATTTCATAGGTAAGAAAAGTTTTATTTAAGTATTCATACTGAATGCATTCTCTCGTGAAAGAGTGTGTCTCAAAGCTACATTAATGCAAAATATGTACAAATAAGTGCATCTGTGTAATTCGTGGTGGCTTGTTGATTTATTAGAATGAAGACTACAAAAATTATGAAAAAAACCTAACATTTTTCTTAAAAAGAAGTACCTCCAGAATACATGCATAGTTAATATTCTCCATATGCACAGCACTCAACTAAAAGATTTTCAGAAACAGCCTCATTCTATGTCATGGCAAGAAACAATACAAAACATATTGGTTATCGAACTGCTGGCAGGAATTTTTACTGCATATAAAAAAGCATTAAATTGCAGCGTGCGAGTTACCCAGCTGCCTTAACAAGAAAAAGTGCATATAATCACATTATTTTAATTCTGCAATATGGATTCTTTATGAAGCCATTCTACACAATGTTTATTTATTTGCGCCATATAAACACAAAACTTCCCCTGATAAAAGGAAAGTGCTGTTCAGAAATAATTATGGTTCACAAAGTTTAAAATATCCTTTAATCAGATTTTATTTAAACATACTAAATTTTAAAACAGATAATCTGTTTGACAAATTTTGTGTAGCGTCTAGTACTGGATGCCGTTCTTGCTTGGGCTTGCCGTCAGTAACAGGCGTGCTACCTTCTCACCATGAGAGGAGCGGTCAGCATGATCTAGGGGATCAGACCTGATCAACCCAGGCGATCGATACAGCTGCAATCCTAACGTTCGTTTTGCAGCATGTCCTGCCTATGTGAGAACAAATACAAACAGAAAACATAACTTCCAAGCAATTCATTGTATAGAAGGGGCAAGCCGCTTTCCTACTACTTTCTAACTACATTTCAGAAGCTTTACTCAGTCACCGCAGCAGACTAATCCGTCCTACGAGAGATGTAGGAAAACAAAGAGAAGCTGCGTGCAAGTGAAGTTCAGCAGGAGCCTGCTGCCGGGCCAGGGCAGCGAGCAGGCTTTTGGTGAAGAGCCTGCAGGGAGGGGGAAGCGCTCAGCAGCAGCTCGGTGCCGTGTCACTTATCACCGCACAGCCACAGGCTATGATGTGTGGTGCTCCCAGTGAAGCACCTGAAGGCAGCTTGGTAGGGCTCTACAAAGATCAATGACACACCAAAGAATACCATTAAAAGACACATTCATCTTCCCCTAATCAATAATGGCCTTAAAATGATCTCCGTGACACACACTTACAAGCATTGCTGCTGGGCTTCTTCAGCTCACTTGTCATCCTCTGGCTCCAGTCTTATTGCTGGCAACTACTTCACACGCTCCCCTTAGTGGAGGAATTTGGCTTCCACTGAAACTTAACAGACACAACCAGGAAATATAAAAGTGGCATCAAGTTCCGTGAAGATACTGAAGCACCTTCAGTCTCTTCAATAACCTCTGGTACAAACGGTGCATGTGGCAAGTGATTTTTTTGTTTCTTTTATCAGACCAAAACAGTCTACTCTTACACACCGTTCATAGATTTTAGCAAGCCATTGCCAAGGGGATGCAGAATTAATGAAAAGCATCCCCAGGTCTGAATAAACAGCAATTAAAGAGAAAGAAGCAGCAGACTAAACAGGCAAAGCTTGATTTATCTTTTTGTGCAGACAAAGTGTTACGTGAATCTGTGTTCCCTCCATTGACAGGGATTCTTGCCGTCCTGGGATGAGCTTTATCCTCTGCGTGGGAAGCCGAGGGACAGCCCCTGATGCAGGGAGGTACTGATGCAGCGTCTCGAGGATGACAAAGTCCCGAACGTTTCTTGATCAGCCTGGCCAGTGTCCAACCTCCTGCACGAACAGGAACTGCTAGTGGCCTGTGTCCTTGCAGCTCAGCTGCCATCAGGGTTCTTGCTAGTGGGCTCCCTACAACCACAATATGAAAGGTCTCTTTGTGGTCAGGGGAGCACAAGGAATGGCAATACTTGGCTGTCAGACCTTCCTCACTTTTTGGAACGGTAGATAAGCAATTCCTTCTCCCACACACAGGCATCACTGAGGCAGAGAGGATGCCTGTAGGTCCTCAGCCCTCTCACCAGGAAATGATCTTTCTAGGCAATGCAGTATTCACTCTCCGAAAAAACAAATACTATGGTTTTGCTTTGGCTGAGACAAAACAGATGCTGCTGTTGGCAGGGGCAAGGGGGCTAACACATGAGTTAACACATCCTACATAAATCCCTTTTATTTTTGTTGATCCTTCTACATTGGCTTGACCAAGCTGCTAAGTCAAGATATCTTGAGCACTAATGTCAGAGTGACATTGCTCACCTGCCTTATAATGTGCTTGGTCAGCATTGTTGAGCAGAGTTCACCATCGCAGTCTTGAGGACAGTGACTCAGAGGCCATTCAGGAAAGGCCTCCCACAGTCAATGCCCACCAGTAACTCTAAGAGACCTCCTGCACCTATGACATCCAATTATCCCTAAGTTCACCACGTCTGATTTACCGCTCTTTAGTGCTGTGTTGAGCACGGATAGCAAGTCCTCTGCTTTACTACCCGACTAGAGTTTAGTTCTGCTTCATTAAAAATATCACTCTAGCTAAATGAATGAGATTTCATTAGGATCTTGATAGACATTCACTTGGTAGGGGTCACAATCATGATAACTATTTTTCCTGCACCTAAACCATAGTTCGACCCAAGCTACAAAGTTCAGACCTGAACCCGTTGCGCTGGGAAATCCAAAACCCATGCATATATTTGAATTCAAAATTGCGCTTGAGAAAAGTACTGTTATGGACCGAGGTGAAAGCTACACCCCTACAGCATCCAGAATTAGTAGCTTTGCCACTGAGCCTTTGCCTGACATGATTCTCCCATCTGACGCTGAAACTTGCAACTGTGAAAAGGTTTATATATACCTAAGAAACAATTACAGCTAGTGATGAAGAAATAATTCCCATGCCAAAAATATTTCAGAAATTAAGAGAAAATATAACTCAATTTTGATTGTAATTAAGTTTCCTGTGGTTAGTTAAATGTTTTCTCATTTACCCTTTCATTCTACCAGTGTAATCAATCACCTGGTTCTTTATGAACTATACACCATGGTGTACATGCAAAACTGGCTGGAGAGAGTCTCAGGACCAGCTTCTGCAAATGTGATACCCCAGGCAGGAAATAGGCATGGGGCACATACATATTAAGAAAAATAATAATAATAGTAATTAAAGAACAAAGCTTAGCTCCATTTTATTGCTGAAAACTAATGTAGTTATTATACTGAGCAACAGGACTTTCAGTTTCTAATTACAGTATTTATTTTCCTAAACAGATTTCAAAGTTGTTGCAAAAACCTGGATAATTGTTTCACATGAGCAATTAAATATTAAGACGAAATAAACAATATTCATTGGATAATTATGTTGAACTATGAAATTATTCAGGAAAACAAAAATGAATCAATAGTTTACATTTTCTAGCCTTTGGGGAAGAAACAATTTTTTGAGTTTCGAATTAAAAGTGGAAGGATTTTTCATTTTCTTGTAAAATTCAGACTTGAGCTACTTCAGAGAGCTGTTTGCAAACTGGATCTGTGTTTGCAACAAAGGTAAAAAATCCAAAGAACATTTTTCACTGCTTAAAATGAACTGCTTTTAATAGTGAGATTTTAGTGAGATTTTAATTTCCTTTAAAGGGAAAGGAAAGGTTGACAGGGAAGCTGAAACAGGGTACAACAAAAAAACCGATTTCTCCAAATTTTTCTGCATTTGGTTCCATTCCATTCCAGCTTCCCTGCTTTGCAGGATGAATCAATAAAACATATTCACACCTTTAAAGGAACATAGAAATGGAGCAGTTCCAGCAAGTACCCCATTTACTACCAGTAGGTACATTAAGATGGGTCTTTGCGATTAGGTGCTTTGCGTAGGCTCTCATTGAAGCTCAACAGCACTTCACTAGCACTGCTCTAATTCCAAGACCACTGTCTGCATTCCCACCTAAACACTGTATTTCACCTGTACTGAATATTAAGTACAATATAGGTTTTGCTGTGGATTTTTTTTTTTTTGCTGGAAGTTGCACAAAGTGGGTAGGATAGCATCTACCCCCTATTGCTGCTATGGTTAAAGTTCTGCAGGTTTTTTTGCAGTTTTGCAGTTTTAAGTACTTTATACTATGCTGTTCTTCACTGTAAGCATTCAAATAGCATTTTAACCTGAAGTGTTTCCTAGATCAAGACATCGGTCTTTCATTGTGTTTTATCACTTTGAGACTAGATATAAATGAAACCTTTTTTTATAACATTTATTTGTTAGCTGGCATGAGAGTGGCATCATAAAATCCTGCCAATTATTCCCTACATAACTGTATGTATTTGTGCATCCATATGTTTTCATTTCACATTATATTATCAGTATACTTCACAGTATATTATCAGTACTAACCAGCTGTTCTCTTTACTAAGTACAGGGAACACAAACAATACTCTAAACGTTGACACTGTCACATGTAATTGGCCAAAATAAACCTGACAATCTTCTAGGGAAACGCACTGCAGGTATCACTACATACGCTTACTGAGGGATGTCTAGTGAACAGTGAAAACAGAGCTTGGAATGGCAGAAAACACTGGTGTTCCTGCCTTGGTTTTAAATACCCCAGACTTTATCAAAACTAGTGATTGCAAAATGTTCAGCTTATTGATATTCCTCCCTCTTGGCTGCATGTGGAGTTGTGGTTCCATATGACCACAGCTGAGCAACTGGCCTGATATTTGCAATTATTTTTCATGAGGAAAAAAATTTCAAGCAATGCAATATCTTACAGAAAGGCAAGATTTTATTTGGGAGGCATACATGACAAAGTCACTCATCCCCTAGAAATCCAGGCATGTTTTAGAACTAACAGTTTTGTAAAAAGGAGGCAAATTTCAGAGCCAGAAACCCGTGAGCACAAACAGTCTCAGACAATTTATAATTCTGTACCATAAATAGCTGGTCCATAATTCATTGACAGAGAGTTAATGAGAATATTTATAACTAATACCCATAAGAAAGATAAGGGGTGGTATAATGTGGTTTATACTTTCTTACAACACTTTTCAAGGACAGCAGGGAAAGCTTCCTGACAGCAAAAAGCAACAAGAAATATTGCACTGACCTACTGATTTCCTACATTCCGCTCAAAGTAATCCATGTGTAGAGACATTAAAGAACAATTTGTCCCAACTGACAGTTTCTAAATACCTAGATGCCTTTTAATTGCTGGCATCATTAACCTTAATAGTATAATTGTATAGCTCCAAATAATAACAATAGTAATATAATTTCCCCTTGCTTCCAAATTGTTCAGCAAAACTTGAAAAAAACTGATGCACAGAATAAATTCTAAGAAGGAAGAGAAAGGGGAAAAAGTTGTAACAGATAAGAACAGGAACTTTATCAGTTTTATCTGCCACAACTCACAACCACAAGGAATAAATATTAATAATTGCCAACTGCCTATAGGTTTTAAGTGACCTTTTCAAACAACGTGTCAGCTCTCCCCATTCCGAGGATGCACTGTGGAACATCGTATAAAACCAGTGTTGTCTTGAATGATTCATTCCTGTGCACACCCTGGCTTCAGCAGCGCTATCTGCTAGAGTAGCCTCTAGTGAAGACATGTTGACATACTCTTTTATTGATAAGTTTAACCACGCATACAAGAAAAGGAGAATGTTTTGCTTCTTTAGGCTGGGGGAATATATAAGATTGTATGTTCCCTCCCCCTAAACAGCCAAAAAGGCCTCTCCCATTTAGTCTGGAGTTCCTGAGACATGCAAGGTTGGGTACTGGTCACCACAAGTTGCCTCTGCTCTCAAGAGAGAGGGAAAGACATCTCTAAAAGGCAATTCAGATTTAACGACCTGAATGACCCTCTGGGGGTAGTAGATGGCTTAGTCTGCACCTAGCTGGTGATGAGAAGCATTTGGATTAGAAACATCTGTTGTGTTTTAAACAGAATAGCACATGTGAACGGAAGGGAAAATCCATATTGCCAGAAAAATCTGACTCAATAATTGCCATTGGTATAAATAATCAAACTGTTCTATTGTTTTTGCCATAGTCATCTTCGTGAAAAGGGAAGAATCCACTAGACCATTTTGTTCTTCTGCATTAGGGAGTGTAATGTAGCGCATGTCTGATTCAGCACATAAACATCTGGGTAAAGTGCACCGGACTTCAAGGAGAGACAGTTGCTCAGTGTTTAAATAAAAGTGTAAGTGCTGTATTAAATGAAAACCCCATGCTTTGCAGTTCTCTATGTCAGTGAAAAACACAGAACTAAACAATATATCCTGAATATTACTCTTTGGGAGAAAACCTCATTAGAAAGCAAAAACCCAAGAAGAATAGCCTCCTGGATAATATATGAGGCTGGTCCTTGGCTCTGTTCCTATTTTGGCCATTGTTATACTCCTCCAGTTGTCCTTTGCCAGTCTCTTCATCATCTCTTGACTCCTTCCTCACAGACAAAACAGGAATAATGATTCTTCCCTCCCTTAGGTAGTGATTTCAGACCCATTGATAAAAAGCTAATCACTACAATGAGGTTTTCTACAGTAATTATAATTGTCCTGAAAGACAAAAAGGTATGCAAAGAGGATAGTCCTTAAGATTTGAACTGTAAAGTATGCTTCACAGAAATAATTATTTAATGAAAGTGCTGCTTCTTAAATGTTAAAAAAGCAACAAAGCAGTAAGGTTAGAGAATTTGGGATTCTCATTCCTTCAATTCTGCATTAGGTACGCTGATTTTTCAGCGAGGAGCCACATCCAACAGCAGTGAACACTTTCCTTTGAATCTGTATTCTCTGATGAGCAATACTACACTGTTTCCTCTGCAAATGTTATTTCCAGGGAAGAAGCCAAGTTTATTTTACTTGAAGTCCTGATCGATTCCTGTAATATCCTTATACTGCCATGTTTGAGTTTGGTCTGACCCATGCTGGGGCTTCTGTGTCTACCCCCTTCTGCTGCACTACAGCAGGCAATAGCTACCCTCCACAAACCTTTCTTCCCTGAAGTAAAGTATAACGTGATCGGTAAAAACTAGATAGGCACTAGTGTACCTTCAGATGTGCTATTTTAGTTCTTGGGAAAAAGGTGCTAAGCTTCAAACTTAGCCAAAGACATACTTAATGTCCTAACTAGAGAAGTTACGGAGTGGTCTGAGGACAGGTGTATGCACTATCTCAAGTATTTTGAAACTTAGCGCTTTTCCTGACGATCGCATTTTCCTCCCTACTTTATGCTCAGAGTTCATGCTTACATAGGAATATCATATCATGGGACAGATCTATCAAAAACCAAGAGGATTTGATTCTCTGCCATGGTATATACACATATATACTTTGATTTTAAAAAAACAAACCAAAACAAAACAAAAATTTGAGTAACAGATGTTTCCATAAAGGCTCAGCTCTAGCAAAGTTGTCTCCAGTGCACTATGAATATTCTTGTTAAAAGGGACATTTAAACACTGTGGCTCTCTAGAGCTGCCTTGTTGAGATCTATGTAGCAGGAGTATTATACGTGGAACTCCCAGCAGAAAAGTTGAAAGCTTGAGACATCCCATAGACAACCGGTAGCAATCATGTCATCAGTCATCTCCAAATTTTATCCAATCCACTCTCATAAACTGTTACTTAATATGGCTTTTCTGGATAGAGCTCCTAGCAGAGCTCCCGCTTCCAAACAGGGAAAGGAAAAAAAAAGATCTGTTGTTAATCTTTCACGCTAAGAAAACAAGATTGAACTCATAAAATACAATTAGTAAATCTGTTCAGTGTAGTGAAATCCAGCCAAGTCTGCTGCTTTAAAACTTTCTTCATTTTTGTTAATGCCAATTTTTGTCTTTCTCTTGCAAATTCCAAATTATTCTCTTTTTAGTTGCATAGCTTAGGTATTCTATTAGGATAATTGGACATGGGCATTGGGGCATAAATGTGAAAATGTGAAAAACTCTGGAAAGGTGGGGCAGATTGCATTTTTGCTTTGCCACTAAAAACCTCCTTTTCTTAATCTTCTCTATAGACACCCTTAAAGCTACGAGAAGAAAATAATCAAAAAGAAACACACGGGTTGTCTATCATAAATTGCTGATATCAGCAGAGCACAGACTTTTTGTACATGGAGGAGATACTTTCATCCATTAATACCTCAACCAAATATTATTGCTTTTTGTCACCTATAAAAGTTATGTCTTATTTTTAGGCTGCAGACTAGCAGTTGCATATTGGGAGATAGCTGTATAAACTGTACTTGCTACATGCTGCACAGCAAGAGAGTTGACATTTCTTGGGAACAAGTCACCACACTCACAGAACTCTGTGTTACATTTGATATTCAGAGATGTTGTTCATTAGGTTGTGACAGCTGTTGTCAAGTTTTGCTTCAGAATGCACTATAAGAGTGAAAGCATACCAAGATCAAAGGTAAGCTTTATAAAAAATGACTGCTGTAGAAGAGTTAGAAGAGAAAATGGCTACTAAAAATCACATAAGACTCCAGGACCAGATAACTGAATCTCACCTTAAACAAGCTCATCTCCCCTGAGATGAAGATGTACTAGAAAACTGACTTTTTGGGACCTCTGAACTGAAAAATATTCTTAATTCTGCAAGTGATGACACAAAAAGAACTCTGCAGGGATAATCAGGATCAAAAATATCTGCCCTGTGTAAATGAAGGTGAAAGCATATGTTAAAAACATATTTCTGACAGTTACATTGAACAATGAGCAATTCTGCTATTGATGTGCTTTTAGAAGCTAGTAAGGCTAAGACTTTAAAAGGGTGGTTACAAACAGGTTTAAACATTGAGGAAGAAACACATACACTTCCAGGAGCTCTTGCTTAATTTGATAAAAGCGCAGGAACAGTTTCTCTCCGGACCATAGCAACAGATTATTTGATTGGGGCAAGAGTAATCCTGAGAGTCACGTCTCCTGCCTTTGAGTCTTCTGTTTGCTCATTAAAGCTAGGAAGGGTTATTCCACATAACTCTTCAGACACGCCTAAATAATTGTGCCTTTCTGTAANTCCAATTCTCTCCCCCATCCCGCTGGAAGGGAGTGAGCAAGTGGCTGTGTGGTGCTTAGTCGCCGGCTGGGGTTAAACCACGACAAGCTCTTACCAGGAAACAACTGCAATTCATGACACTGAGTCACATGTAATAGTAGTTTAATCAGTGTGTTACTGACTGATACTTTTCTTGACTTTTGCCATTATAATTAGATTTTTCCAACTTCTTTTCTCCTTTGGCACATGACTGTTAACAGTTTATATATATACATATTTAAACATTTGTGAAGAAGTACAGTTTACATTTTAATGCTTAATGTACCAAAGTATTCTGCAAGCACAAGGTAGATGTGTTGTAGGCTTCCTTACTTAATCCGACCAGATGGCCACGTTATCCAAGTAGCTGAATTGTTCCTATGTGACACCGAAAGAGAAGACTGGTAAAAATGCAATATAGGACATAATGATGAAAGAGGAGTTAAAGAGAAGAAAAAAAAGGGTTACTGCTTCAAGTTGTGTCTAAGAGAAGACATTATGCCCATTTGCCTGCGATCACTTACAGTATTAAACCGCACAGCTGAGATGTGGCTTGCTAGTCTCATCCTCTGTTGGCATCCCTGGGTTGACTGGAACTTCATCAGGGAAGGTACATCACTCCCCATCCAAGCTAATGGGCCAGTAAATACCAAAGAGCTCATAGTCCCAAAAGGAAGGCCCTCATTTTTGAAAGAAGCATCTCTATTCCTATGGAAATACTGGAATATGATTTCCCAAAAGACATATTAACCAATTATGTTCAGCTTACTGTATTCAGCTAAAAGCTTATTATATTCAGCTCACAGATTCCTTCTCCCTCTTTCAACAAAATATGCCTACTTCCCCTAAGATGTTTCAAAACCAGCAAGTTGTTTGCAACAAAAAACAATGTCCCTTCAAACTAAGTCCCATCAAAAGACCAGTCAACTCTCAAAATCACCCAAGTTCAATCAAATATGGTTAGCACTGAGGGATCTCAGTGGTCTTCAACGACACTACGAGAGCTTGCTTTCTTCTAAGATGCAGCAGGTCACTAACACGATAAATTCTAGAGCTGAATAAGAATAAATGGCACTGGAAATTGTGGCTCAGGTAGTAGTCAGACTCCTGAAGAAAAACCTAGTAGGTCTAATAGCATGCATGAATGCTGTCTGGCCAACATACAAAGGATTCCTATGAAAACATCTGTCAACCCTTGGAGCTTGGATCATGCAGAGAAATAATGTAAGGAGAATTAAGTGGACCTCCTCTTTTAAAATTCAGTTTACACATTCACTCCAATCTTCTGCTCCTGCTTCCATTTTTTCTATCTGGAAATATATCAAAGCCAAAAGGGAAGAATTCATTTTTATGGGCCAGTGTGATCCGGTTTGGTTTACAAGCTTCTGATCTGTAAAACGCACGGTAACAAAACACACAATGTGGTTCCTGTTTACTTAATGCACTATTTCCCCAGGAACTCTGGTACTGTCATAAATATAATTTCTTGCTTTTATTGCTTGGGAGATATTTCCCTGTTTCAATAATTCTAACAGAACTAAATTGTTTACATAAATTTTGTCTTCTTTCCACTAATGTTACTAATCAAGCCTGTATGATAGTAAGCATTGTCAACATTTTTATGAACATTGTTCCTCTAATAACTCAGTGCAGGTGGCACTTTGGTCTTTTGAAATAGGCCAAAAATCAGGCTGTTCAGGGAAGAAATATCTAGCACTTCTGCGTAGCAGGCATAAACACTCCTTCTCTTTTTTATGGCCACTGTCAGCCTGATGGATGGAGCAGAGGGCCAGCCACCTCCTCTGCAACTCCCCCCACTGTGGGGTCCACAGGTTCCCCTTGTGACCAAGCTGCAGTGGCAGGGATGGGGCTTGCTTGGGATGCACAGATGAGACACTGTGGGTTTTGGAGCATTTGGGTCAAATCCCTTTTTGAGATCTACTATTCTTTGTGAAGCTGGCTCAGGAAAGGACAGATCTCCATCTGGCCTCCTGTTAGATGTGAATCTTAATCAGGAAGCCTCTATGGCTCCTGGATTACCTTGTCCCCTGCCCTTCTGGAGGTAACCTTGTTTCAGGTGGTCCAAGGCCTGGCCACAAATGCCAACCTACACCTGAATTCTCCAAACAGGGTCTTGAACGTTGATCCTTCTGACTGCTCAATGAGAAAGAAATAAGCCCTACCTTTTCCCCTGGGGCCGAGTACATCAAATGGATTAAGTCCAGCTGTGCAAGGAAATGCCTATTTCAAGAGTGCAGTACGAGGACGATGGCACCATCTGAGTTATGGCTTGGCAGTAGCACCTAGATGGATGCTGTGCTCCTGCCACCACAAAGGAGCAAAGGAAGGCTGAACGGCAGGAGCACATGAATGACAGAGCTCAGCACCACTGAGGAGCCGCATCAAACCTACTAGGAGGAAATCTAGGTACAGCCAACAGAAATTTAGTAAGCAGCATCATCACAATGCCACTTTCTTTTTTCATTTGGAGAGCAAAGATGACAGGAAGAAATAAGAACAACCACCGTGTATCTTTTTCAGCCTGTCCAGAGGTCACACTGCTGCTACATTTGCTTTTCCTAACTTTTAGACAAAGTATTGTGCCATGTCCGAGACCTGCGTGACAGTTCCTGTTTACTTAGATGAAAATCTGAAAAAATAAATTTTTACTGTATGGCACTGGCAATTTTTTGACTTTTTTCTAGGGAGGAAAGTAATTTTTAATGTTTCTTCAAGATATTTATATAGCTTTCCACCTTCCTAACATAGGCAAAAATCCTTAACTCTTGTGTCAGTGTGCTCAAACCTAGGCACACTTAAAGTTACTCCTATGGCTATACATTGTCTTATCTAAGCAGTTTGCTTCTTAGTAGTAGATACACTCCTTACAATAGGTCTAATTTCCTAGGACTTTACTTACTCCTTACTCCTAAACAATATTTTTAGTAGCAGTTCAGACACTTGTTCTTATTGATTGGGTAACCACAGATTCATGCTTCTTTCTGTGCCTTCCTCAGTTCCAAAAAAACTGTGGGAATTAAGATCCTACTGTGGATGGGGCAGAGAGGGACTGGAGACAAAGGATGTTTCTCCAAAAGAGTTTAATGGCCCCAAAGAGGGCTCAGGGAGAAATAGCTTCTTCTCCAGCTCACAGGTTGAAATACTACCACCAAAGTGGTGTGAACGCAGAGCTTGAAATTCTCATTTAGTTCCCTACATGAAGTCTCCTTATCCTTGACTTGAGAAGAGCAAGATGAATTTCACTGATGGAGAATTTCAGGACAGTGCTTGATGCATACTGGCTTTATAATTAAAAATATACAACTGAAGAAAAGATGGTCATAAAATGTTGCCTAGGGCTATATCTAATACATGATGTTGTTTTAGTTTCCTCCTTACATTATATTTTTATCATCAACCCAGGGAGTTCATTAAATCTGTAAAGCTGTTGGAAGTTATCTGACAGCGGATTGTATTACTAGAGAGAACTATTGATCCAGGCTACTCAATCCCATTACAACACACTTCCATAAAGATTGCGAGAGGCAGCAATCTGTTGCTTCTGCACTGACTACAGTTATTTCTCATGGATGGAATAATGAAATGTTTTCTGATGTATAATTATGACAGATTTTATCTGGAATGAGTAAAACAAGTAAAAGTCAGTCATAAAATATAGCACGGCTGGAATCAAAGGAAGCAAACTCCTCTGCTCTTCCATCAGATTGACAAATAACTAACACATTGTGCAGCTCCTTGTATATGACATTAAATCTCAATCAGTTGTTTTCCTACTGTGAGATTAAAATGGAATTATTTATCTGGAATATGAAAAAGGGCACTGCATCATGAACTCTAAACTTCTTGTTTTGATGCCGTATCTTTCCCAATAAAGACTAAACAATGTCAAATGGACTCCCTCATCACTGAATATGCAATATATGAAACTTTCACCAGGGCAGCGAACCACCACTTGAATCTTAAAAACAATTATTAAACAGGGCTTATGTCATACATAATTCTTATAACTGGAATTCACTAGCCTGAAATTCATGAGGAGGATCTCAACTTAAGCAAATTTGTAACACGAAGGACTCAAAGGAACACTTTCAGCAGGTTTTACACAATGAAATACCAAATTATATGTACCAGTTTATGTTACTATATTGACAGCTGGCAGAATTATATTCCACTAAAACAGTGATAATTTCACTACTCGCAATTTAATCAAATTTGAATATTTGGGGCTGAGATTTTCAAAGACTACAACATGCACAAAGTTTTTTTTTTTCTCCTGGAGAGTCAGTGTTAGAGAAAAAAAGAAAAAACTCTATTCTCCCTACTATCCAGTTCACGTGTAAGAATTTCGAATTCACTTTATGGAAAAGCCTGAACGCGATCATGCTTTGGAGCAACAAAACACAATTTAGCTGCTACCCTAGTGTCAGAAACACATACACATTGAGGTGTTATCCAAATTTGGCCATGTTATGCCACTTCTGTAAAACAGTTCATACGTGCCAATACATGCAGGACTGACTAACTTGGGAAGGGAAGGGCAGTGGCAGAAAAAGAAGGTCAAGGAAAGACTGGGAGCATGCTTCCAACCAGAATTTAAAATTTAGGGACCTCCCAGCAATCCTCTGCTGATAGGAGAGAGGCCCAAGTAAGAGAGAACCTCACAGTCCTTCAGCTTGGCCGCTGGTCTACTCACTAGCAAAGAGTTACCTGCTGCCTCATGAACTGAAAAGGTCTGGTCCCTGCCGCGGATGCAAAGGAGTCTTCTGCACGTGATTTGTGAGAGACAGTTAGCATCAAGAGCTGTATTTTGGCACCTTGTCCCACCTTCTCCCTGCCCCCTACCCAGCACACTTCTTAATATTTAAATTAAAAATGCTAAGATGGCACAGTACCACCGGTCAATGAAGAATTCTGTATGCAACAGCTCATCCACCTCATAACACAGATTTGGTCCTTCTGCACTATCTTACTATAATCACAAAATAAGCTGGTGTCAGGGTGAATATACATAATAGGCACCTGTCAGTCTAACATCAGGACTATAAGTCATACACATGAAAGAACTAAATTAAAACAGCGTGAAAAAGCCTTATCTCTGGCATTTTTTGACTTCCACATGCTTAATTTGACACTGTAACAACTCCTCTGAAAGCCTTTTTTTCTTTTCCTGTGTGCATGCATGTCTACCTCTTATACTATTACATTGTACTTTCATTGCATCCTATCAATGTCTGTTCAGTACTGGAGTACTGCTTAGAAAGAAGCATGACGAAAGGTAATTTAATTTGGAAAAGGATGCCCTATAGATGCACCGTATGAAAGGAATCAAAATGCAGCAGAAGATGCCCCACGTGAGCTTGTGGCATCAACAAGCAAGAAGGAACAGAAGTTGCGCATCTGAGCTAAAGCTCGAGCTCCAGTCGCATCCATTTCTCACAGTTAGAACATGCAAAACCTTTCCCCTGTTCTTTGCTGGGGGGAGCCCACACTACAGACCTTCCAAGCATAGAATCATAGAATAGTTTGGATTGGAAGGGACCTTTAAAGGTCATCTAGTCCAACCCCCCTGCCATGGGCGGGGACATCTTCAACTGGATCA
>VZTQ01010266.1:1905-23026 GCA_013400755.1 Pelecanoides urinatrix | reverse complement strand
GCTTGTCCAGGTCAGCAGAGTTCTTCCACCCAGCTACTTCACTTTATAGGGATATAGGGATAATAATCTGAGACCTTTCCACCTCTATAAAATTTTTCCAGCAGATTCACTGAGGAAAAACAGGCAGACAAACATGGTACAATCATATAGCCTGGAAATTACTTTGCTGTGCTGTTGAGAGCTGAACAGAACAGAACCAGCAAACAATAACCCAAACGCTACAATTTGACAAGCAAAAGATAAGCAAATTTGACATGAAAGGCAGTTGGCTGC
The DNA here is from genome assembly GCA_013400755.1 of Pelecanoides urinatrix. NCBI lineage: Eukaryota > Metazoa > Chordata > Aves > Procellariiformes > Procellariidae > Pelecanoides > Pelecanoides urinatrix. The sequence goes on along the minus strand of VZTQ01010266.1, from coordinate 22,753 downwards.
AGAGAGTTCACATATATGTTGTACAGCATGGTCGGTTCTATAATTTAGAGAAGTGTAGAAACCTCCTTCATAAAGAATGTTACCAAAAAATTTCACAAATGGCTTCTTGATACTTTTGCACAGGGTGGTTTCAGAGTTTAGATCACTATATCACAGCTTTATTTCTGAAAACTTGACCTCAAACTCAGTGGCTGCTTCCCACTGGGCTTAAGAATTAGCTGAAGATGAAGCACAAATAATTCTAGCAGGTCTCCTACTGGCAATAAAGCAAAAGCACATAACACAGTAGATCTTTTCTTGCCATTAAAAGTACCCATTCCCTCTGTAATCTCTGGACTGCCACATTAAATTTTTATTTTCTTCTTTGGCATGTAGTTTCTTTGTTTATTATAGACCATATAAAAGATAGGAAAATAAAGAGGAACTCTCCTCTTCCCTTCTCCAACAATTAATGACATGGTATCCCTTTTCTATCAAAAATGGCAAATAAGTTGGACTGAGTGAAGATGTGACACAGACAATGGAGCAAAGATATAAAATGTAACCCTGGGTTGGATAAATGGAGCAACAATTAGGAGAAAGATAACTTTACCTCTAAATATCGCATCAACGGGAGTAATACCAGAACATCACATAGTATTCCAGCATTTTCCTTTTACAAGAATAAAACAAAAGTGGGGAACTTATGTAATGCTTAACCGAGAGCTTGGAAAAAGTGTTATAGTGAGGGACTTAAGAAGTTAAAACTGTTTAGCTTTTCAAAATAAAACCAAGAAGAGATTTGATTACAGCAAAGCTGTACCTTTTCAGGGACAAAATGTCAATATTAAAGGCCTGTTTAATCTAATGGGAAATGACATAACAAGAACCAATGACTAGAAGCTGGAGCTAGATAAATTTAAATAAGAATTAATGCCTCTACTTCTAGCAGAGAGGGTGATTAACCTTTGAAACCAACTACCAAAGGAAGTGCTAGATACTCCATTTATTGACATTTCGGATGAAGACTGTATGACTTGCTGGAAAATATCCTTTAGTTAAACAGGTCAGTGGGCTCCACACGTGAAGTTTTTCTGTGACTTCCTTAGGAGTGGAATCTACTTCACTTCTTGAATGACAGCACTACAGCCTTACACACTAACACCCTCACTTTTATATAACCCCAGCTGCCTCCAAAGTAAGAAAAGTTTCAGTGTATTTTATAAAGAGCTTAAAGAACCCAAGATTAAATAGCTCCTCTTCCCTTCTCTCTCCACATCAAAAGCAAGGCAGGATATAGCTCCCATTTAGCATTTTCACTTGGAGGGCACATTACTGGAGTCCCAATAAAAACAGCATGTGTTCTCGATGGTTCCCACACTCCGATCCCAGCCCCATTCAGCCACAGACCTTACTAAAGGAGAATTAAGCTCTCACAACAACAATTGGAAAGCTACTCGGTGGTGTCAGTCATGCAAAGTGCCCTGTTGCCTAAACTCCATCCCTCTAAACATGCACTCTCCTCCACGGGGAAGGGGCTGCAAGTGATTTGGGAATAATGGCCATGATCACCGGAGTGATAGCAACTGTCACACTGGTGCACCACCTCACTCCCCCAACATGCCACAAGACCCAGAAGGACAGAGCAACAGTGAAGTCATACGTTTTTAGAAGTGTTTCATTTAATAAGGTACAGAGGGTTTCACTCTTGAATTACCACTGCATCATATGGCATGAAATTGTAATAAATTTATGCATGCTTCTTCACAGGATGATTAACTTATTTTCTCTATTAGAAAAAGGTGGCATCTTAATTTACGTGCAAATTATATTACATTGCCACCGTGACATCACTGAGAATAAAGTCTCTATATTTTGTCAGGTAATGCATATGCAAACCAGGTGCAAAAAAATGACAGTCACCACACCCAAGTTATAGCCATCTTTCCACCTGACTCTTTTACTTTTGTCTTCTCATGCTCCAGAGCCCAGAAAAACTTTCCCCACTTCTTTCTTCTGCTCTTTTCTGCCCCAAAGCCAGCCTGTCCTCACCTACAGAGGTTTGCTCTGTGAAAAGTTCATGTGAGGGAAAGAAAACTGTTAGATGACACAGTGCTGTCTATCCTTGCTATCTGCTGGTTACTTGGGTGACTTTTACAGTAAATAGGTGCAAGACTGGCAATGGAGATTTCACCACCAGCCACATCTCTCCTCTCCTAGAAGACACTGCACAAGGTTCACAAAATTGTGGTAAGTCAGCCCAAGTGTATTTTTTCCAAAGATGTCCATTCACTGTTTGACTTTCTACTGCCGGCTACACTCCATTTAAAAAGTCCACCCCACTCACAAGCTATTTCTGACTGCAGTGAGATTCCCTATATTTAAAAGGGGGAGAATTGTCATTCCACAAATTGTACAAAATATTTTTGTATTCCTCACTGCGAAATGTCAAGTCCACAGTTACCTATGATCCCTGGAAAATATGTTTAAGGTTCTCTGTGTTTTATGCCCGTTTTAGTGCAGTATGCTTCCCTCTACTTTGGTCAGGCTTTTCAAGTTAACCGTGGCTGGCTATTTTGCCAGGGTTAAAAAAACCCTTACCTGATCCGTCACAGGCAGCCTTAAAGATAGATCAGCTGAGCTTGTGTAAGTAGCACCTCCCCCCCCAAATATTAAAATAGCAGGTAATTAACATGCTATAATAAAAAACTGCCTGATCCTGACAGCTGCAAAGTTTGCAATGCAAAGAGTGCAACTGATGGAAAGAAAATTCTAATAATTAGGCCAAAGTGTTCTGCAGTTCCAGTGCCAAATGACTGCATTACAGTATACATGACCCACATAACCCAGAAATAGAAATGTAAACTCTAACTTCCCTTGTGACACAGATGACTCATTGTCTCTCCAAAAAGCAAATCACAATGTATCTCCTACCAGGTTTGACTAAATTTTCGAGGTGTTGCATTTAGAAAGTCTTTATATATATTCCTTGAGGTATTTTTGACTGCAGTGATATTTCCTGCATGTGTAAAAGGGGATATTTCTGGGATGAAAACCAAAATGGAATATTTAAGTGTATCCATTTACAAAGCCTCCTTCAGCTCGTCTGAAAAATCAAAATGCTGCTTGCCTTGTTGTCAGAACTAATTTCTTTCAAACTCCTTGAGTATAACCAAAGAGTCAGTGCAAGTACACCTCTCTTAAACCACCAGAAACTCTGACTGGTGAGTAAGGGACAGTTCACCAAACCAGCTCCTTTCTCAGCTGCACACCCAACTTGAAGCATGCCCAGAAATATATTTCTCTATGGTCTCACCACCTCCTCCAAAGCCATGGTTTGAACAGGAAGTCCACTGAACATTCTCTAATGGGAGAATTCCACTCAAAAATGCCAGTGTAAAAATTTCAAATTATTTTGTGAAGCCGTCACTTTTAATGAGGCTCCTGAAGGAAATGTGAGACTCTCCAGTCTGCTGAATTCTTGTATCCAGCTGGCCCATGGTCCTATATGATCACCCCAGCATATGCATGGTCCTTTGCTATGCATTATCTTAAATTACCTACAAAACATCTCCTAAATATCTCACCTACATTCCAAAGATGTCCTGACCATTTCTGCATCTGCAGGAACAGTTCCTACTGATTATGGACAAGTGTCTTTCTAGGTATGATCTGGTCAATTCTGCAAAAGGAACTACCTGGGGGAGTCTCAGATTACCAGGTTCTCCACCCAGGATGTTAATCAACAGATGGAGACACAAAAGTAGTCCCTACCAATTAGTGCAGACGTGGCAGGGGCTGTTTGGATGAATCTGTAGTTCTGTCTGAAATTCCTACCTGGAGAGCTCTGGCCCCAATTAGTCAAATACTGTGCTGTGAAGGTGGCTCGAGTTGAATCATTCGCATTGTCTCAAGTAGATCCATTGTCTCAAGCCAATCCATTGTCTCATTTACATACACGACTAACTGGGGAGCTCCCAGACCACGCAGGAAATCACAAATTTAAGAGTACTGGGTATGCACAGAGATACGGTCCTGAGGCCCAGCTACATCACAGTTATAACTACAGGACATGCTTGAATTTCATCCTTGCAATTCACACTTCGTAGCTCTTGCCACAGTTGGAATCTCCCCAAAACACTATACTCTTCATCTAATGGAATTTGAATAGTAAAATATATTTAGCTTTTACAGAGTGTGTTTCACCAACAAAAATCAAAGGATTAACATTATTATTCTCATTTTACAAACAGATTTCACAGGTAACTGTAAAAGGGCAAAGAGACTTCCTCAGAAAATTCCTCAGCCCAGCACTGATACAGAAAGGAGAACATACGTAGCAGAGTAGGGTAGCAGGCTTAATTTCTGTCCTCTCAAACCTTTCATCAAAATGATGAAAAAAATGCTCATCTGAAAGGTTGGTATCATCTCCTCAATTCAACAACAAGGGGACAAACCCAGGATATGTCAAGGGATCTGACCAGGAAACTTGTGGCTGAGTCACTAAGACCCACATTTTTACTGACAGTGTGTGACATGCTTTTACTTGTTAAGCATTTTTCCTATATATATTATCAGAAAATACATTAAGGATATAAAAATATACGTTCTGTCTGAGTATAAGACAGACCAGAAGCCAGCTTCTCAGATTTATAATCTTGCCATCACTGAAATAAAGGAACCTGAAGACAGAATACACACAAAAAAAATCATAGTTTTCCATAAAGCAAAAAAATCTCCTCACCTTCAAAACGCATCCTTTAGGATGCTCCTCTCCTTTTTAAGTACAAAAGCACCAGGAACAAAACCCATCATGATTTAGAGGAACCACTGATAAATAAATTATAATTCAGCATTACAATTGTTAGGATGCATGGTTCTTTTATTAAAATCAGCCTTCAAGCACTAAAATGAGAAATCACAGGAAATTAGACCCATGTTTCTGCTGCACTGCAATAGCTCTGAAAATACAGGGCACTCGCTGATTTACAACACTGACATTGCTGATTCCACAAACTGATGACTACCTACAGGCTTTGCTGTTGGTTTGAAATAGCGCTGAACTTTAGCCAGTGCAGGAGTTTGATTATGGAGATAATCTCCTCTGGCCCCATTCATTATGCTGATAAAACAGCAGCTAGCACTTCACATTACGTGGAACTTCTACTTTAATTCCAGGATTTTTACTAAAGCTTGTCTTTTGGTGACATTTCAGGAAATGTGGAGTCTGCATGTGTAATGTAAAAACAACTCATTGATTCTGTATCACTGTGCCTGCATTGCTACTTGCAGTAGAAGATGGTTCCTGTTATTTAAAGTGTGGAGAGGTAATATAGTGTTATCCACTTGCTACCGAAGTAAATATTCTGTATGAAGAAAGACCTTTTCCTGGACGGCAATGCAAGCATAGAATTAAGTTCTGTCATTGTATCAGATAAAAGTTTATATTAAATATACGAAAGTTTGATTTGAAGAATATTTAGAAAAATGGTTATCTGTAGATGGTGACAGATTACTCAAGTTTAAAAACTGAGTCAAGTGTTTAATTTAATCAATAAGTGATCGCGATGGCAAAGTCAGATTCATGAACGTTATTAAGAACAAACCTGCTAGGAATAAAAAACAATTCCTAACTAGGACAAGTGGCACCGCACATGAATGCTGATCTTCCCAGCTTTATCAGTGATCAAAAAGAAATACGGTTAGTAGCACACCATTGCAGTAAGTCCTCTCATGGGCCACTGCATTCCTAAATGTCTTAATGAAGGTCACAAGCTATGGGACATTACGAAGGCTTCCAAAATGATGTGATTTTTGTTTTCTTTTCAGGCATCAGCCATTCTCAGGAATCAGTTTTAGTCTCCCTCATCAGGCCCTCAAGGGGTCACCCTGCCCATTTAGGACATCTGCAGATGCATCCATCAACAGCCAAACAAGTCGCTAGAAACTGGCACTTCAGAGTCACAAGTCATCTGACCCTTTCGGATGCCTAAAGACATACTTTTGGGATGCAACGAATCATGCCCCAAAAGTGTGTATTTCTCTCCATAGACTATCAGGAGAGCCCAGACAAGTTACTCTGATGCAGACATCTACAGTTAGTCAGATGAATCCTACTCTTAGTATCGCCGCAGGGACTGAAGCCCAGCAACTTGGATGCATGCTTCTCATACAAAAAGCATCAATATTTTCAACTGTTAGTGCAGAATTTCTGTCCCAATCTCTCTATTTCCAGTGTTACACAGGCAATAAGTGACCCGCCACAGCAAAATACGCTTCACAGCCAGGAGGAACCTCCATGTACAGGTACCATCTTTCTCCTCTGGTGAGAGGGTGTAAATGCCTTACAGCAAACAGGAACTTGAGGTCCTCTTCAGCCTTTGGGCTGTACACTAGGATCTACTTACTGCCTTACAGGCACTACCACTTATCCAGCCTAGGATAGCTCTGTTTGCATTATCTGAATTCTAAACTTTTTGATGGATTTAATTCAGCCACCATTGCCCACTCCAAGAGGGATCATGATCACCTCACTCAACATTTCTAGTAGGAAAAAACAATCTATTCCAGAAAATTACTGATCTAAGCATACTTTCCATAAATTAACAGTTTGGTTTTCAAAAGTGACGTGCCAGCCATAACTTAAATGCCGATACGCCCTGACACCAATAGCAACACTCAGCACCAGACTATAAATAACTGAAGTCTGATTCAGTCCTCCCTTTCATAAGCATAACCCAGGTCTGCACAGCTGCCACCATGAGTAAAGCTGCAATTGTCCAAGAAGCCTTATGCAGAATGGCTTGTTTGCAGAGAAGGACTATTAAGTGGCCATCTAAAACAAAACAAACCAAAAATGCATATTGCATATTTTTGCAAATTTTTATGCAAAAAAAAAAGAATTAAAAGGTGAAAGGCAATATATAGACTTGAGAGCAGCACTTACCTTCCCTACCCCCCTCGCCCCCAGCTTGTCCCATGCTTCAGTGGGCTCAGTGGTGGCTGCTGCATCACCAGCATGCAGCATGCTGGACCATCACTTGAATGGGAGCCAACCAGCCATGGCAAGGATAGACTCAGGGGCACTAAAAAGAAAAAAAGTCAATTTTGAGGTAATTACGTGTTGAATGCCCTTCTTAACCTGCAGCTGTTGGGGGCATTCAGCACATATGGTTAAGGTTGATGAAATTTTTAAAGTCACTGAAATTTATAAGGTTACCTTGGCAGGTCACCCAGCTTCAATTTTTTTTCTTGCTAGTATACAGAAACAGCTGAGAGCGAGATTACACTGTTTACTGACTGCAAAAGGGGAATGCAGTCATGCTGCATTGGGAACTGCTCAAGGACCAAAACTGAACCCAAAATCCTCAGTGCTCCAGGGAAAATGATTGATGGGGAAGGAGAAGAAAGACAGGAACAATTATCCATCGCCTCCTTTAAAGCTCAGTATCACTGTCCCGGCTCTATTCACCTCTTTCCCCAGACTCAAAAGAGAGGGAAGCATTTGTAAAGATGCTGCTTACCTTTCTGGCTGCTGCATGCCTTTTGATGTGGGTAGCTCCTGAGGTGAGTAGGGGAGCTCCTTATGGCCCTCAAACTATTTTTTAGTTCAGTAAGGAATTTTGACCATATTTTTTGGATGGAAAATTTATTGAGAAAGATCACTTTTCTTTGTTTTTTGGAGAAACGCATGGACAGGAAGGGATTGGCTCACAGACTCTTGACCACTTGCCATTCCCCTTAGATTTCTGTCACACATCTCATGACAGTGGGTGTGTGGCTTCAAGAACAGCTGAAGTGCATAGACTTAGAAAGTCATTATTACCTGAAACAGGCTGAAGTCAGTTCGGGTTCCTATTTCTAGTCAGCTCTCTGTCCGATTCCCCACTGTCCCAGAGCTGAACCCTTGGCTTTAAGGGAAGCCAAGCACTGAAGAGCTGTGAAGACCCAATAAGCCTTTGTGGCCTTGATGGTGCCAGGAGAATTCCCTTCCCTTACTTACCAGTCCCTCCTCTGCTCTCCTCTGACAACTGAGGAGCCTCAACCACACCCTGCAATTAAAGTAGCCATGACCCTGCTCTAAAAAGTTCACTAGCAAAAGAGAAAATATGTTCTACAATTTTTCTTGCTTTTTATTTACCGAGACAGTCTTTAAAACTGTGTCTGTTGTGTGCCTACAAAGAGGTGTTACAAACAGACCTGTGCAACATAATCCAAGGCAATAAGATGTTAGCTGAACTGTGAGTAAAGCACAAAGTGCGAAGTCATCTGACTTGGAGGATCTGAAATGATCTTGCCAACGAAAGGATGTGGCTCCTTTGCATTCATCGCTCCGTAGGAAGGCTTCAGTGTTCAGCCCCGTACAACCCAAGTTCAGTATTACAGAGTATTTCCATGCAAGTCACTGTGGAATTGTGTTGGCATTTTCAGAGAACTAATCATGATAAATGTGTTGCAAGCTTCTTTACAGCTTTTTAATGAGTAAAAATGAAGAGCTGCGTAATTCATAGATGATGCAAGCTTCGGATGTTCAAAGTTTGTGTTACAAGAAATCATAATAGTAGGGCAACCTTACTGAGTCCTTGGCACTGACATTCCTTCATGACCTGACATAACAAGATGTAAATGGACCTGCTCTTTGGAAATCTTACCCTTTTGTATTAAATTAGTTGCAAATCCTTGATTAAGTACAGTCATGAATTACAATGGTGTAAACAGTGAATAACAGCAGTCTGCACTTAGAAGATCTAGTTAAAGTACATAAAACCTTCACTAGAAGCCAGGATTATTGAAGGAGTTCAAGGCAAAAAGAGGCTATGCATATGCATGGCACTAATATCGAGGAATACTTACAGAAGACTCAAACACATTCATCTTTACATGCAGCTGGTCCCATTGAATAGTTTCATGGCCTTGCAGACACTTAAACAGCCACATACTGGTCAGATGACTGGTAAAATTAGGTGAGTAAAGTACAATTAAAGTGATATGTATGCATACTGTAATCTCAACAATCTGTGTATTTTGACATAACATAGAACTTGAAAGAATTAAGTAAAGCTTTAAACATGGCAAGTGAAAAATTACCTATGTAGTTGTATCTTTTGGAAAACGAGACTAATTTGTGGTGCTGCTCAATCTTGCAACAGAGGAAGAACAAAAGCCAGCCATAATGGGCAAAGGTAGTCAAGCATCTCAGCCATCTGAAAGAAGGTAAAAAGATCTTCAGCCTTAGGAACAGAGACTGAGTTACGGATTGGAATACTTTAACCTATGATAAGTGTAGGTCATCTGCATGGGATAATAAGCCTAGTCACCAAGTATTAACCAGAAAGTGAATGGGAATCACCTTCTGTTAATACTTTCTATGTAAACATTATTAGAATTCCCTCATCCCATACCCTGACTGTCAAGAAAGCAGGCTAATATAAGAAATTTTGAAAAGGAAGCCAGACTCCAGATGTGTAAACTGACCAATGGAGGTTAACCGTTCTGGTTATTCTGCCGTAAATAGCTTTATTGTAGGTCTGTACTCTTAAGAAAGAAGGGAACAGCAAGCCACTGCTGAGAGAAAAAGTCACATAGTGGTTTCAAGAGACTTTCCCAGGTAAAGTCCATTTAAAGCACTTTCTTCCACAACAGCTTGAAGAGCTGTGTACTACAGTACTTTACATTACTACTCAAGAGTAATGATGGTATTCACCAGCTTTGTGCCTTAACACCACATCCTGATACACTCTGTGAGGTATAAATCAGACTGCACAATACAAATAGTTTAGCTGGGGCTACTGGAAATAATTGAGAGTAGAGTACTACCTACTGATGTGTTGTTATTACTCCATACAACTGAGAGTACCTAAAAATTCAACCAACTATATAGTAAAGCTTAATTCAGGTGAATCAAAAGGATTTCCTGACTTAAATGCTACAAATAGTTATGAGGGACCTGTCCCAGCCTCTAAAGCAAGTACAGGTCTCCTAACTGGAAGAGCTAGTAGACAGGCTTGTTGCTTCAACCCCTCGGAATGGATTTGGGATTTATGTTGCCATGACTTAATGACCCAAAAGATGGGAAGAAAATAAACCTTTTATATTCTGCAACCTCCAGGCCAGTACTTTCTTCTTTTATGCAATGCCTTACAGTATCTCTGACTTTAGAAGTGGAAGGGAGAAAGGAGTTGAGGTGAAGAGCCCTCTCTGCTCTCCCAACTGACTGGGGCAGAGAGCAATGACATGTCCATACAGGGAAAAAATTAACGTAAGTAGGATAGCGATGGGTGGTCCTTCCCTTGAAAATGAACCATCNGAGCTGCTGTCGACCAGCACCCCCAGAGCCCTTTCTGCAGGGCTGCTCTCCAGCCACTCCTCTCCCAGTTTATACTTGTGCCTGGCATTACTCCATCCTAGGTGCAGAATCCGGCATTTCGACTTGTTAAATTTCATCCCATTAATCACTGCCTGATGCTCTAATCTATCTAGATCCCTCTGCAAGGCCTCCTGTCCCTCAAGAGAGTCAGCAGCACCTCCCAGTTTGGTATCATCAGCAAACTTGCTAATGGTGTGTTCAACTCCTGCATCCAGATCATTCATAAATATATTGAACAGAACTGGCTCTAGGACTGAGCCCTGAGGAACACCAGTGGTGACCGGCTGCCAGCCAGACGTAGCCCCACTCACTAAACCCTGTGAGCCCTGCCCTCCAGCCAGTTCTTCACCCAGCGCACTGTGAACCCACTCATCTCACAGTTGGTCCAAAAGGATGCTGTGAGGGACAATATCTTGTGAAGTTAGAAAAGATTAGAGAATTTTTCACAAGTCAGTCTTGAAACTGGAGGGAGCTGAGTGTCCACCAGAGGAAGAGTCTCTGCTGAAAAAGGAGGAAGACTGCAGAATCAGTGAGTGGGGCAGCAGGCTTGGAAGAAGTAAGACAAGGATTTTTTCCGAGAGGGATCAGCTCAGGAAGATAAGAGACAGAATTGACAGAAACTGGAAAGTGAGAGTTTCAACCAGACAAGCATCAGTCTAGAGAGGAATGGAGCAAGTAAGCTTTGTGGTTCAAACCTGTGTGACTTCAGTAGTGCCATCACTCAGTGTCAAGCTATTGTGCCCACTTGGCCTAAACACTGTGTCCAACATTTAGCATCTTTCTTACCCACAGAAAAGTCAGACTGCAGTGAGTACTGATTTCTGCAAAGGAAACAGTTAACACTAAAGCAAACCTAGTTTTAGTTAAAGTTCTCATGCTGTCTACAGGAGCTAATTGCAATCACAGGCTTCTTCCTTTCCCAAAGCACTAGCAATAGGTAATGGAAACATTTGTCATAATTATCCCCTCTGAAGAAGCGCAAATCAAATAAAATCACCACAACACTAGCTGTCTTGAAAAGGTATCAAGATGATCTATTTATAAATGTTGATATATTAGCTAGAAACTCAGACGAAGCATTGCCTGCGCCCACAATATAGTCCTATTCACTAATCACACTGGGACACCATCAGCACCTTCTCCTTTCAAGAATTAGGCAGAAGGAAACCAGCGAAAAAGGAAGGCTGAAAACCCCTCCTTGCAGTGATCTTATGTAGGGGCATTGCCTTTGTGTGCTGTACGAGGCACTTCAGAAGACCCATATGTTGTTACTATTCCTTTAACCATCCTGTAAGTGTTTGAACTTCACCACTAGTGTGGGAAGTGTGTGACAAATTCACAGTTAGTATTTCCAATAATGATAGAAATGAATGACATTCTATTCAAACATTTTAGACAACGGTGATAAAAATACAAAAGCGCACTAGAAAAGAAAGAGGAATGTGTGTGTCAAAAAACTACCTGTAGCTTGAATGATGTAGGAATAATTTAAAGGGTACTATTACAGCAGCAGAATTCAAATCAATGTCAGGCAAGTTTGAGGCTAACTCGCTCATAATTCCCTTGATCACAATGTTTCACAGTATTTAGCATGTGATGGAGAGCTTATTTACGCTAAGAAAAGCAGGGTACAAATTATTAATAGCTCACCTCATTCACCAAGTGTTAAAAAGTAGCAGGAGGTAGGGAAGAGCAAGTAGTGCCATGGCTGTTCAGAAAGCTATTCTCCTTAGAAATTTTTAAAGGAAGATCACATATAGCCCAAGCTGCTAAAATCCTTTTAAAAGATAATACAGGCTAGTGATGCCACTTCAGGGCAATCTCCTAGAAATCCTCCAGTGATGCAGAAAGAACAAAGCCAGCATCCCAGCCAGCACCTTGTCATGTCAGTGATGGCAGTAGCATCCCAGGTTTCCAACCCAACACATACGAGTTCTCAAATTTGACTCCCACGGTAAACCAACAGGAGGAATGATCTGCTTTTGCTGGACCAGAGTAGGAATTTTCAAATAGGCTGAAAACAAGTGCAGATTTGAGAATGGGAGAAAGAAGGAACGAATTGGGGGGGAAAAAAAAACCCAAACAAAAAACCCCCAAACAAACAAACAACCAAAACCCCAAAACCAAAAAACCAAAGGGAGGCAAAACTTGCTGTCTGTGTAACATCCACATCCTACCAGTTCCCTGGGAAGGCTAAACACTGGAGTGGAAAAACCACATGTATTTCCTCTGTGGCTGCCCAGAGCCTGGGTCTTAAATTCCATGATTGTAAGTCTCAAGAATCAGGTCAACACCATCTATCCGTCTGTCATCTGAGGGGCTGATTAGAAAACCTGTTAGGTTAGGAATTGCATGTGAGTGCTGATGGAGATACCTCGGGCACTCGTTCACCCTCCCATACTTATACTATTCCTGACGTGTTTGTCCAACCTATTCCTAAAGAGCTCTACAAGCTCCATCTATTTCTTCATTATCCCTACTGTTGCAAAGTTTGCCTAATATAACCTGCAGCTGGCACAAAATACGGATTCAACTAGGCTTGTTGAAAACCTCCACAGGTGCACTTAGATATCTGTGTTTACTTGTATTTTTAGAAGCATGCCTACTGCTAAGCACGTATAAACTAAAATGAGCAAATAAGTTAACCATGACTTACATTTTAAGACTCTAAATAAGAACTTGGACTGCCAAAGAACCTCAAGTTGCACTTTAACTAACTACATAGAAAAATCACTTCATCCATGAGCAGTAAGCAGACACCACTGGGATAAAGCGCACCATCTGCTTAACAGAACTCCATGACACTACACAACAGTTTATGATAAAAGTGAAATGCCAGGAGGAAAGCAAACTGATTTTTAAAAATTCTGTATCTATTACTCAATTGTTCTCCTCCCAGCGTGTAATTCTAGTAACACCTGCTTTCCTCAGTGTCTAACAGCTCCTTTTCCTCCTTCTAGTTCTGCCTAACTAAGAGAGTTACGACAGCAAAAGCTCCAGCTCTGGTCAGCACATCATCAAAGTAATTGTTAATTAAATTGCAGGGCCAGATTGCACCCTCGCTATTCCAATATAACAAAGTGCACAACCTTTGGAACCTGACAAAACTGAGCTGAAAGCAATGGAAATATAAAATACTTCATTTCTCATTTTTTTTTTTACTTCCCTTTTTTAATGGATTAAGCTGATCTTGTGAAATCTGTGTGAGTTTTAGCATCAGTTTCGAAAGAATTTGGGGTTTGGGTCATGAAGGCTGCAATTTTCAGCAGAATTTGGCAAAGGCATGCAGACTAACATGGAATTTGTATCAGGGGCTTCTGTTAACAGCTTCGGAAAGTTGAACTGAACCAGCTTTGGTTTGACCACACATAAAGTTGTAGCAATAAAATTAGGGCAATAAATTCACCTTGTATGGATGTTATTCTATATACATCTAGCAATTTCTCTAAGAAGGATGAAAAACAAACCGTGTAAGATGCTTCCATAGAAATTAGCAGTCATACTGAAAAGACATACTGGTTCACACATACCCATAACTGAAACAGCTATATTGGTACAAAAATCTGTCCTTACGTTACAATGTGTAAGAAGATGCTTTTTCAGTTCTCCACACCACTGACACTTCATAATTCTTAAAACTCAGCACAACTCTAGCAGGAAAGACTGAGACAAAGCCATGCACCGATCCCACACCACAGTGGTTAAGGCCAGACTTGCACAAACAAATCTTTTCCCTGTCTAATTCAGAGTAAGGACATAACCTAAGCCTCCTCCATTCTGTTCCACATTTCTGTTATTTTAGGGTAGATCACTAAGTCTTCCTGCTGAAGCTGTCCTATTTTTTAAGACTGATTGAGAGCTTGTATATGCAGAAACAAGACCGACATTTAGGCAAATGGATTATTCACCTGGAGCTTGCAAGGGTCCAACAGCTACACCAAAGAATTTCGTATGTGGTGAAAGAGCTCCGGCGTGGAGAGGCACTCTGAGACAGCCGGTGGGCTGGAGGCTTGGCCAGTCTCCCATGGTGTGGAAGAACAGAGGTAGGAAGACCTGACTAATGAATTCATGCACTCACCTGGTGAGGATATTAGGTACCATGTTATTACACACCCCACGGACTGCCTCTCCTGTTTTGATCTAAATTGTTTGTTTTACTAAGGCTTTACTGGAACTGGTATTTTTACTTGAAAATACTCAGTTTTGATGAGCGAACATTTTCTGACAAATCACTTCCCAGCATATTCTCAGTCTCGTTTTAGATGGATACATGTCACATTCTCAACAGCCATTAAGCTTCCCAAACACCCTCAGATATTTTCCCATCTAAATGCTAACTAGAGGTGACACTGCCTACTTAGAAAAGTCAAATGAAGTCACAGCCCACATTACTGTAACAGCAATAAAGGGGCAAGAAAATAGGGAGCTGTGCTATTAAACATGATGAAAATAATAAATGTTGTAGAGTTTGCAAATGGGCTGGGAAATATTTTGAAGTGCAAGCATTTTTCTTCCCTTAGAACAGAGCTTCGTAATGAGGAGCAAGGTGCCAGTAGCAGACACGTTGCACCGAGACACACTGGAATTGGTGGATCTTTCCTGTCTGCTTACTGCAGGTTAGGCAAAGAGTGTAATGCACTCTCTGCAGTGTACTCAGGCTGAAAAAACTACTACCTACTAGAGGACAAGGCAGATTTCAAGGAGACACTGGCACTTTACAAGGAAGATACTGGGATTTTGCTATACCGATCACTTTTATAAGAACGACTGAAAGTCGTCTCAAGGTCTTTCATAGTCAGGTAACAAAAATAGAGAACTTTGTGAGAAAATCTTCCACTGTAGCTGCAAAAAGTATCTGAAGCCAGGGGAAAAAATCCAAAACTTTAAAAAATAGAATGAAAAAGTTACTTTTTTCTTCTTGGGGAGTTATATCTCTTTTTATTAAAAAAGAGAAGAAAGAAGCCCCCTCAATTTTAATACTGTCCTTGCTTAGGTACATCCTTACGGTTTAGATTTACCCTCCCACAATAGACTGCTTGCTGATATCTGGTGCCAGGTTGATGAAGTATCATTTACATCCTGGCCCTGCTGTGAGTTACGCTGAGCTAATCCACTTAGCGCACAGCTACCCATCTGCTGGCCTCAATCTGCCCCTTCATCTCTTCCTCAAAGGAGGAGATGAAAACTTGTTACACTTACTCAGGCTAATCCCACATTAATCATGGGAGCTCTGGTAGGCTGGGTGTTATTTCCCTCCTTACACCTTAAAAATGTGCAATGATACAGATGAGAAATAATGAGTCCCTGAAGGTGAGCAGATATAACTCTTCTCTGGTAACGGACTCTCAGACTTTCACAGTGGGGATCACACCTTGAGCAGAGGAAACGTCTCCTGCAGAGGCAGTTCGATCCTCGACTGGAGGAAAAGAATATGCAAGATGCAAAATAAAGGCCACGCCATATGCCACATTTTTATCCATTTAACTAACATGAAAAAAAAACATTTAGCTGCAACAGTGCAAGTTTCTATTGCAGACAAGCCCTAACACTGATATAGTCAACAAAGGAGCAGAGAAGCAGGCACTTGCACTGAAAATAACCATCAGCTACCCTCTCTACTCTTTTCCAGTTACTCTCAACTAATTCACTCAGAAACCACCCATCTTGTCATGGAAGACTTTAAATTAGCTTAAATGTGTACAGAGTTTAATGCAGCCACTCGAACATTTCAGTTCAGACAAGCAATGCAGCCAGGATAAAGCTGACTGATGCAAGCCATTGGATTTTCTTGAGAAGCAAATCAGAAGCTGTGAAATAAGCCCCAGGAAGACCCATGAATGAACACCAGCCACACCATCCTCTGCTGCAGGAGTGAAGCAGGCAGCACTGACACTGCCCTCAGCAGCAGGCGCACTGAGCCGCAGCGTACTGAATTATTAAAGAAAACCAAGCCACAGCAGACTTCAATTTTTCCTCCAAGAAAAGGAACATGGAAAGAGTGAGATAGGATACAGGCAGCTTAGCCTGTAACTCTGGGAAGCAACAGAGTGCTGTAACTCAGATGCCATACCTTTGTAACACTGGAACTTCAGCAGAGGAAAAGACAATTCAGTTTGTACAGCACTTTATTTTTGATTTACTACCATGCAACGGCTAGTTTATTCTAGAGTTGTGTTTTTACGATTATAGCTTCAAATTTGGCTTCTCAGTCTTCACTCCCTTTTAACACACATACACTCCTTGTTTTCCTGTTATCTACGTTAGTTTTCAAGAAAATTACATTACTATTCCATATGCTTTGGCGTTTCCTACAAACACGACTGGTTTCTTTGTTTCTTTTTCCATGGATTTGATGAAAGGTGGCTTTACAGTCCCTCTCCCCATAGCCATTCACATTAATGGAGTCTTTACTTCCCACTTCTCGTAACATCCTTCTTACATCCTGGACCATGTCCTCTTTTCAGTTTTCACAACTCTGGCTTCATGTTGCAAACTTGAATATTTGGTGCAAAGCCAAAATATTTTCTTTTGTTGTTTAAGACTGACAGAGGAAGCCCTTTTTGGCTTTCTGTAGAGGTAGGGCTGTGCGGATAGGTGATCTGAAGCAGTGTCTTTCAAGACTACAGAGCTTTGCACGTGTTACTCTGAAATTTAACAGCCATCTTGCCTCATGGCATCTTTGGACCCCTTCACCTCAACCCCTTTACTTACTTTAACTGAAAGAAGCTTCACTTTCTATTAGCTTTGATCCACTTCGTAACAAATCAGAATTAATGTAGGCTAAGGAAGCCAGAAAAAAATCAGAAATGAATTTCCAGCATCCCGACATATAGCCTCTAGGGAAATTATTGGGCTTGGTCTCCAAGACTGCTACAAGCTGCTACGACTTCCCTGGACAAAATGTTGTGACCGTAACTAAAAGGAAACAACTGAAAGAACACAAATACCCTACTATGATTTAGGTTTAAACGAGGAGATAGACATTAGGAAAGGATTTGATTTGTGGTAAACATGAAAAGAAATAAAACTAAGTGTGTGTGTATTACTATTTCACGACCCACTGTGCAAACGTTGCTGTAGGCACTGTGGTTTTTATTGCTCATTAGTAAATAATGGAGTCACTGGCGGAGGCGATCAGCTCCGGAGCAGACGCATTCCGCAGTGGAGCGGGGGATCCTGGCGTCCAGGGGGTGTTCCTGAGCCGGGGAAACCCCAGGGGAGCGCAGAGAGCCACCGGGAGCCGGCAGCTCTCACCGGGGTGGCTGACAGGGCCTGGGCAGAGCCAGGAGTAACGGCGGCCACCCCTCCACACCCCCAAAGGCACTTTCACTGCAGCTGTGAGAATTATTAACTGCTTAATGATATTAACTGAACTACAACACTTTTAAAAATCATGGTGAAAATTGCATTCTTCAAGCTTGCACGTTCCTACCACTGAAAGATTATTGAACTTCTCAGATGCCAGGTCTGACAGTATTTATCAGTTAAGATAAACTGTTAATATATACCAGTTAATTTATATAAATGTAGAACCAGAAATGGGAAATAAACCAAGAAAAACAATGCCAGAATTAAAAGAACAGGAACAAGGTGGAAGCAAAAGGAAAACAAAATGATAAATATATAACCAAAAACCCCTTCTGAGTATGATCAGATTTGATGAACTCTCAAATTGTTACTATAAATATATTTCATAATAATTAGTTAAGTAATATTGGTTATATTATACTATATTGAGCGATATAAATATATATATCTGGTACTTACAGAAATATTCAAGAGTTTCTTTCCTTTAAACTAGAAAATTTATTATTTTCAATCATTGAAAAAAAGAAAGGACTATTCCTTCAGTTATTGAGCTGCAATCAACTCAATGGAGAAATCGGTTAGGAATGTCTATTACAATTAGAGTATCACCATTAACAGTAATCATCAACTAAGTACGGTTGTAACTTGTTTCTAAAAGTACTAACCAACTGTCCAGAAAAGGTCATATAAAAAGTTATCTATCCTGATCAAGTAATGAGGTCATGTCAAATTATGTCCTGAAAGGGACGGAAATGATACAACTCTGCTGACTAACCAAAAAGCAAACCCAAATATACATTTGGAAAAATCAATGATGTTAATAGTCCTCAGCAATTAAAAATGAGCTTACACTGAATGTATAACTTCATTCTCAGAGACTAATTTGGCCAGCTGTAATGTAGATGAGCTTTGGTAATACTGCCACTAGGTTAATATTTGAAAATTACATGTAAGGGAAATGTATGAAACTGAAGTGAGTGAGTACTGCAGTCCTGACAGGCCTGTAGTTCCCCACATCCTCCTTCCGGCCCTTCTTGTAGATGGGCGTCACATTGGCGAGCCTCCAGTCGTCCGGGACCTCCCCGGCTGGCCAGGACTGCTGGTAAAGGGTGTGAAGTGGCTTGGTGAGCACTTCCCCCAGCTCCCTCCGTACCCTCGCGTGGATCCCACCCGGCCCCATAGGCTTGTGTGTGTCTAAGTGGTGTGGCAGGCCACTAACCATTTCCCCTGGGATTATGGAGGCTTCGTTCTGCTCCCCGTCCCTGTCTGCCAGCTCAGGGTGCCCCAGCTGGGTACCCCGAGAACAACTGGTCTATTAAAGATTGAGGCAAAGAAGGCACTGAGTACCTCAGCCTTTTCCTCAGCCTTTGTCACTATGTTTCCCGCATATCCAATAAAGGATGGAGATTCTCCTTAGCCCTCCTTTGTTGCTAATGTATTTATGGAAACATTTTTTGTTGTCTTTTACAGCAGTAGCCAGCTTAAGTTCTAGTTGGGCTTTGGCCCTTCTAATTTTCTCCCTGCATGACCTCACGACATCCTTGTAGCCCTCCTGAGTGGCCTGCCCCTTCTTCCAAAGGTCATAAACTCTTTTTTTTTCCCCTGAGTTCCAGCCAAGGCTCTCTGTTCCGCCAGGCCGGTTTTCTTCCCCACCAGCTCATCTTTTGGCACATGGGGACGGCCTGCTCCTGCGCCTTTCAGATCTCCTTCTTGAAGAATGTCCAGCCTTCCTGGATGCCTTTGCCCTTCAGGACTGTCTCCCAAAGGATTCTGTAAACCCAGCCCAAAATAGGGGGAAGAAAGGAAATGTGAGAAGAAAAGGGAGCAGAAAATTGGTGAATTAAAAAAGGGAACAGAAAAGGGAGAAGAAAAGTAAATGGAGGAGGGGAGGGGAGGGGAGGGGAGGCGAGGCGAGGCGAGGTGAGGCGAGGCGAGGCGAGGCGAGGCGAGGCGAGGCTCCTCAACACCCTGTGCACCAATTCTTACTTGGACATCAAGAAAACTGCCTGCTGGTTCCAGATGTTGGTGAAGTTCACCTGGAAAGTTATGCCTCAGTCACACTGCTGCCAGCTGCCAGTGCTGCCTACTACCCACTCCTGCAAGTTCAGTCTAATGAACACCTCCCGGGAAACCCTGTCCATTGAGATGATTTTTGGGGTGCAGTTAGACGACTCAGACTCCTTCCTGAGCCTTGAGTAGGCAGAGGCCAGCTTTACCACCAGCACGGCATGGCAGAAGAGCAGTGATGTGGCCGAGATGCAGTTCATCAGGCATGGCTGGCACAACATTTCCACCCCAGAAGTGAGAACTTCCTATAACAAAAATGAATATATGAATACCTAAAAAGCAAATCTCATATATAGTAGCTGGGGGGAAAAAAAAAATTATCCTAATTTTTAAAAAAAGAACAACTATCTTCAGTTATTCAGTTTCTAAAAAGAAACTTACTCTGTACTTCCACTGTAATACATTAACAAAATCTAAAAATTAATTTAATATTTGTAATTAATTTTCCTATTAATATATACTTTGAGTAAGTCTGTATGCCAGTTTCCTGTAAATGTTCAGTTTTCTGTAAATATTGTAAGCCTCTGGGGAGTTTCTTTAGAATAAATTGACACAATCAAGTGTGAATCTTGACACAATCTTAACTTTAGACATTCATATCTTATGTGAGGCAAAGGTTTCACTGAAAAAAAAGCTTTTAATTATCCATTAAGTTTGTATAATGTTAGGTAGTAGAAGCTTTCTTAGTTAAGCTGCCTTCCTTAACACACTCACTTTAGTAATTTACACAACAACCAACAGAAAAATTACCATATTCAAAGGTCAACTTCCTTTAAATAACCACTCTCACCCTTAAATTTATGAAACTTCAGAAATAACGCTTATTTTAAATAGTTTTCTGAGAGCTGTATGATTTTGTTATTATTGTTTTGGAGGAACACAAGTGTCTAATATATGGTAAACTGCAAAAAAACCTTAAAATATCCTGGATTTTCAATGGCACAGTCTAGAAGCACAGAAAAAATAGTTATAAGTTAGTCACACTTGTGACTAGGCAACCACAGGATTGTGATGCCCGTCTACAAGAAGGGCCAGAAGGAAGATCCAGGGAACTACAGGCCCGTCAGCCTGACCTCGGTGCCGGGGAAGATCATGGAAAGGTTCATCTTGAGGGCGCTCACGAGCCAC
>VZTQ01010265.1:469-12470 GCA_013400755.1 Pelecanoides urinatrix | reverse complement strand
ATTGTTCCAAATTAAAATGAGTTGGTTCAAGAAGAAAACGAGGTCTTTAGACCAGAAAAATAGAGTTAAAAATTATTAGCAGGATTTTGTGTATTCTGTTCCGTGGTTCTGCTTATGGAGCAGTCTGTCTGGGTCATAGAATTATGCCCTCTATGGTCCAACGTTTTTTAGATGTTATGTTAATATATAACCCTTACAATTCTCAGGAAAATATGCTGAAGGTCAGAGCTGAGTAATGCAATGATATCTTTGGAAGTTCTTAGGAGTTTTTCTCCAGAAATGAACTTAAAATTTAGTTATCAAAAGTGTTAATTACCCTATTTACTTCAACAGGTTGAGGCTGAAATCTGCTGTCAACACTTGACTTCATGAACTGATTTCAGTGCTGCCACTCTTACCTCACACTGCCTGAAGTGCCAGAAACACTACCTGCCAAAACGTCTCCAGCTTCACCTCTCCGTCTTTAATGTTCTAGTTACTGCCTTCTAACACAAAAATACCTGGGCTTACTACTACAATCAGACCAGGCTGGTGAAACATTGCAGAGAACCTACCTTACATATAGTATTTCCATCACGGATAGAGCTGAGAAAAGTATGAAGGATTATGCTTAATTTGAAAGCCTGCATGTAATCTCACAGTAGTTTATCATACAATTAGGTGCTTCCTAAATCTGTTTCTAATTTAAGAGTCCTGGACTTCTTATCTTTTAGCAGAGATTGAGGTTGTAATATAGACTGACAGGAGTGTAAAAGCACAGTCCTAAATATATCAGGAATGTCAATAATGCAGTATGTAATTCCTTCAGTTAATACTGGCTTTCACAAATATTTCTGGTACCCATGCAGCTGAAGTCTCTTTGAACAGAGAACAGAAGAAACACCGGATACAGCCTTTGCGTGCATTGTCTTTCTCAGCCACACTGCCCACTCCAGTCAGTCTCAATTTTTTCAAATGCCAATTAACAGGTGTGAGAAATGCTACTTCTTACCCAGAGACCAATGTCTGCATAACAGCGATACTATCTTGGCAATCCAGTCTGCAGCATAAATATCATGGTGTTTGAGCCCTTGGGGCCTGTGGAGTTTACAACTATGCTGTCAAGATCTCTTCGTTGGGGCAGTCCTTGAAGTCCTGCCAAGACGTAGGGGACTCCGGTGCTTTTATGTGCTCCCAAACACAGCTCTGGCTCCAGGAGTCAACGCTCTCGTCAGGTTGAGTGATGGTGTGAATCTCAACCCGCGAGCTGAGATTCCAGTGGGGAGCGTGACAGTGCATGCTTGCATGATGATGCCAGAGAAGCAGGTGACACTGGCAGATAGCTGCAAGGAATAGTAACTGGGTGGCTTCTTGTTACATATCCTCAGAACTTCACAGGATGGAATTAGAGAGAGAGGAACAGTTATAAAATGAGGTTACAAAATCCGGATGTCCTGATCAATTTGAGACAGTTGTAAGGTATCTAACACTGCATGCACAGGCAAGAACAGCATTCAGCACTGGGTCAGGATCTGTTTGCATCATATTTTGACTAATCCAAGGATTAATCACATTGCAAGTCAATGAGCTGTTACACTCTTACAGGCTCTCCAGAGACTGCCTGGAGAGAAAAGAAGGGGTTGGTATGTCAAAATGGTGACATGAAGAGGTGCAGAGCAAGTATGTTTTCTTTGTCATAAAAAACTACACAGGACCAAAGTATTTCAACACAGCTTGGAAAGAAAAACAAGAGTTAAAAGGGCAAATTTTATCTCGGCCACATCCCAAAAATCAGGAGAGTTGCATCAGTTCCAAATTTGGCCCTCTGCATACACGATAAATGGAGAGGAAGAGCAGCAGTTTGGAGTCTGAAGCACTTCACTTTTGATAGTTCCCCAAAGCCTTCAAAATTGACACAACTCTTGCAATACATGGCATCACTAGCAGGTTCTGTGCATTACCCGCATTTCTGCTGCTGTTAAGCCATGACTACTGAGATAGCATGCCTGCTTTTCCCCTGGGCCAGAATTTAAAGGCAGATCCAAACAAAGCATTTAAATGGCAGTGTTCATTCTACTGACAGCTGGGGCTGATTTTGTAGTTATCCTCAAGCTCTACTACCTACCACAAATAAATGAGCTAAAATCTTTTAGCTTAACCATGGAAGCTCTGCTGAATGTCAAGTGGTTCTGTCACTGTCTTGGTTTTTAGACTATTTATCCAAGGGCAGCATTTAACTCTGTGACAATCTTTGCAGATGCCTGTGTCAGCACCAGCAACCAGCTGTGCAGTCCCAGAACAGTGGGGAGGTTGCTAGACCACTCACTGCTTCTGGAAAGCTTTTCTTTTGTGGTTCACCACCAATACAAGGCACAGTGTCCAGATGAGGCAAAAATCAACAGTAGAAACCATATCTGAGAGGCATCATTAATGGACATATTGTTCCTTTCCCTGTGCTGATCTTCAGGAACAAATGCATTTAGATAAGTGTTCATTTGAAACAGTTTTTGCAGTAAACAAGGATGTTAAGTGTTACCCATCTCTTTTAAGGCTCTATGAAATAAATCCATGTTCAGGGTCAGTTCTGCAATTTACTCAGTATTCTTAACCTCTGATAGAGAAAGACTGTTATAATGAAACACTTTTGACAGGATTGTCCAGAATCTTCTTTAATGTTCAATACTGGAAGGTGCTGAGCATCCTTCTGTTCACTGAAAGTAGCAAAAATTCACATAAATTACAGGTTCAGAGCCAACACGATGTGTTACCTGATAAGATTCATTTTGAGTTCAATTCTGCAAGGTATTTTCTATTTACTGGGAACCTATAATTAAAATACAGAGTTGATGGTATTCAGTAGCCTGCCAGAGATTCTTGGCCCCTTGTAAAATTGAGCTCCTACAAAAAGCACTTTAAATGCTGATCTCTTTATAAAAATGGAATAAAGCAAAGCTGAATTCACCTGTCAAAGCAGTTCCTTCCTAAAGCATCACAGAAAATTATTCAGTTAAATTAAACCTGTGAACTGAAATCGGTGTTGTACTACTCAAGGATAATGAAAGTTATACCAGGATTGTGTATAGACACCTTTAAATTCCATTTAAAACTTTAAAAGGACCAGTTTGTGTCTTATCACATGGTTCCTAATGAAACAGTCATGTACTGTCAGACCCAAGATGGATAGAAACATAGTTAGAAGTTCCCTGAAGAGGAAAAGCAGGTTGGTACTACAGCATTCTGTATTTGTAATGTTTCAGTTGATGTTCATAGTAAATATGTGTAGGCTGATGGCTAAACATCTGCTTTTCCCAGTGACCATCACTCGATGGGTTACACATATAGGATTCAAATCGAAGGAGTGTCCCCAGCACTCTGAGAGATCGAAGGATGAGTTTACAAACTGACAGATTTAGCTAAACCAAGATCTTCTGTGAAGTTGTGTGAAGAGAAGATTTGGCCTCACAAAAATCCCTGGTCATGTGGTCCTGGAGTTACAGCAGTGATGCCCA
Source organism: Pelecanoides urinatrix (assembly GCA_013400755.1). NCBI lineage: Eukaryota > Metazoa > Chordata > Aves > Procellariiformes > Procellariidae > Pelecanoides > Pelecanoides urinatrix. The sequence continues at coordinate 8,982 of VZTQ01010265.1, read as the reverse complement.
CACACCAAGGAGCTGCAGCACTACCAGGCAGCACTGCCTGTTCCTGCTGTCACTTGCTCTTGGGCTACTTCTATACCTGCCCAGCACAGCTCCACAGCTTGGGTACATCCCAGCCACCAGCTTTGCTTTTACATCTGCAGTCAATAGAAGATTGCACTGTGCTGAAATATATGGAACAGAGCTCCTTCCTGCAGGAAAGATGTATTAATTTATTCCCTTCCATCTTTAAAGAATTTTATATGGAAAATATTTTCAGGTTTGGTTTTCTTAAAGACGTTTGCAGAGCAATCTGTGCTGGCCCTGAAATTCCTTTTATTTCCTCTTCAGGGTATATGTATTTATTAGCATGTTGAAAGCATTTCCTTAAGTTTCTTCATCACTACCAGCTTGTTTTCTGCTGTGTTGTGCTAAGTGAAGGATACTGAATACAAATATTTTTAGAGAGGGAAGGCAAAACCAGCAGCCCATTTCCTAGCACAGTATCACTCACGTTTGAGCAGTTTATGGACTCAGGTAGCTGTCACCAGCAATCTGCTCTAATCCCATGCCTGTGTGGATCATAAACTTGGGCAGACAACTGCTACTGACATTGTTCACTGTATGGCATGGTGACTCCATCCTGATGGCAGTGGGTAAATGATACTGCCACCCACAACCACCTGTTCTGCCCACGTGGCAGCCTGCTGCCGAAGTGGTCTGTAGAGACATGGCAGCCACCTCCAAACACAGGACAACGTGCCCTCTGGAACTGGGGCATGTCTGTCTGTTGTTATGAAGTCAGACATTCCAGTCTGGGTCTCAGTTCAGAAATCCAGTCTATAATGCAACCCAGACCACTAAAAACGTGTGCCCCACAAGCACAGAAATGCAGATGAACAAATTCTCTGCATCAATGCCTGCAATGCTGGAGGAGCCATGGCTAATCTCCATTCAGGGTCCTACTTAGGTCTTGTAACTCCTGGTTTTCTTCTCGAGCTGTCCCAGGGCTTCAGAGGCTGCTTTATAAAACATTGTTTAGAATTGCTATGCTCTTGCCTGCCAGGGCAGAGTAAAGCTGTGGTGGAGAGACCACCACTGAGCAAGGTGAAGCTGTACCACAGGAACTGCAGCTCCCTGCCTTAAGATCTTTCAGATATGCTTCTGCCAAGAGAACTGGAAAAGCTATTTCCTTAAAGACGTGTGAGTACTGTGAGAGTCTCACCACATCATTCCAGATGTTCCCAAACGTAGGGCAAACTTGTTCCCAACATTAGGGCATGACCCAGAAATGCATTATTGCTCAGCTTTGTCCCTGCTGCCATTGGATGCACTGCTGAACCTAAGTGGAAAATTCACATTATTAAGAATATATTCCCATAAAAGAAGTTTGCAGGTTTCTCTTTATTTAGGACTTATATTTCAGAAAAGCGAATACTGCAAGATAGTGATTAATTTTTTTGTCCAGCTTCATTCATCCTATATCATGCTTTGTGCCACTATATTGGAATGGAAAGGAGTATGAAACTGTATTAGCTTCCAAAATGAGCAGGTTTTACCTTCAGATACTTCAGGCTGATGATTACTGAAACTGCACTGCACTCACCGGAGGGAAGCAAAGTATTTTGGAATGTCTTTTATTCAGCAATTGTTCCTAAAGTTTCAAATGCTATCCCTAGCCAAAACCTTTCATCCAGCTGTGGCTGAACCTCTGTAAGATGGTATTAACCAGGGAGGATCACATTACTGGAATTACAGTGGCTGATGTTACTTCCTCTGTGCAGGTGTGCAAGGTGCTCCTTTGAACCTGTCCAACCCAGCTTGGTCTGAACCTCAGCTCTCTGGGACACTGCCTTCCCTTAAGAGCTGGAGCAACCCTGTAATTTAACCTTTCCTAAGAGTGAGTTAGGACTAGGAGATTTTCTGGACTAGGAATTTGATTCTGAAAACAGCCAAGCAGTTATATAGTCTGGAATCTTCGGGCCATACCAGCTATTACTGGACACCACAGAGGAATGGTCAGCTGATGGATGGGTAAGAATTTACTTTAGGGTACTGTGACAGGGAACAGTTACTTTTTTCTTACCAAGAAAAAAAATCAGCCCTAGTGCAACCCTGCAGTTGCCATCACAAGGAAATTCCTTTGCTTTCAAAGCCAGATGATGTTTGGCACTTTCAGAGTGGAGTTGTTCTCCACACCATCTGCTCACTGAGCACATTTCCATGGACAGCTAATACAGAGCAGGAATGCAACAAAAATCACACACTACCTCAATACACAGTATCTTCCCTGCCTAGACCAGCCCTCTGCTGAAATGGATGCCTTGCTGCGGTGAACCTCAGCAGTTATCTTATGTTAGAAAAGGTGATCAGGTCAGGAAAAAATCCTGGGCCAACTACAAAGCTGGTGAGAGCAGCCTGGTCCTCGGTTAAAGACAGGTCTAGACAGGGATGTATGCTTAGAATGCAAGTTTAATCCTTATTAAATAAATAAAAAAAAATATATACAACTATGGACTGCATTATTTGAGAGAAAAACGGGTACCATATCTACAGTATAAAAAAAAACCCTGAAACTCCATTCATTTCAGTGAGAAGATGAGGCTCTGACTCATTTTGTGCATCCAAAAATAAATATAAATCAAGCCTTTTGATTATCTAGTTCTGAATTATTACTATGTGTTGTCTACTGCGTATAGTCTTACTGTTACAACATTTAACTCTCATTTCTTAGAAGATTAAAAAAACCCCTCCTAATCCAATTCTCCTCCTAATTCAGTTCAGAAATTTGCATTCAGTTCCCAGAAGTGTTCTAGCTTTGAGCTTTAGGAAATGAAAAAAGTGTTTGAACTTTGGAAATTCCTTGCATCATTAGTTTTAGCAGATGCACAATACAGTAATCATCACGAGTGCTGAAACACTCATGTAGCTGGCATTTTATTAAAAAATGGAAAGATACAGATGGGCTAATCCCTGCAAAGTGCACATGCATCACCACAGATGACTTTTTATTCTTAGGCCATGGTGCCCAACAGAACAAATGTGTGGGCATTAATGATTTCTCCTGCAGTGTGCTCCATTAGGTCATCATCCCAGCACCATGTTTATCCCAGTTGAATAAAATGCTCTGGGCTAGTAACATCAAAGAATCTACAAGGCTGGTAGTTGGGGCTTTTTTCCATTCTAAAATGCACCCAAAGGATCATTACTATCTGCACACATACTTGTGTGGGATAGCCCCCGAGTGGTAAAGTTGATGCACAGGCACTGAATCATAGAATCATAGAATATCTCAAGTTGGAAGGGACCCATAAGGATCATCGAGTCCAACTCCCAATGAATGAATGCTTAGATCTCTTACAGAATTGCTGCGATTTTCAGACATGCCTCCTGACTCTGTAAGATATACAGCAGGTATCAGTTGTACTTAGGGATATCAGGTCTGTGAAAAGTGGAAACATGAGTTAAACAGAGGTGCTGACTTTTTGTCTGACATTGTGAATGACACAAGCAGCCAGATCACTAAGTGAATAAACAGCTTTTTATTTTCCCTGCATCTATGTGAGCTCTGGTTATTTCTGACACACCTGCAAAGCCTCTGTGGAGCTTAAAATAAGTGTCTTGCAGAGAAAGTTTGACTTAAACACACTTCTGCATGTCGGAACTGATTTTGGAAGAGATGGGCCAACAGTGCTATCAGAGAGACACGCCAAAGAACTGTAAGCTTGTATATGTACTAGTTAACATTAAATCCCTTGTTCATCAGGGAAAGTGCATGTGCACATTCCTCATAAAAAAACAGGACTGCATCTTAAAGCAGACAAAACCCACATATGGCTTCCTTTGCTCTCTATTTCTGAAAATATTTGGATTAAAAGAGAGAATCTCTGTTTTACCCCATTGCCTATTCCACAAATAAAATCATCACCACTTGCATGAAGACAAGTTATAAAGCAGCAGTTTCATTGCTCATTAAGAGCCTCTGGAAAATACTGGTACCATAACCTATGGATAAGATGCTGCTTTTACCCAGAGCCATCAGCCTGCATGGTGTACTACTCTTTCCTGGTCAAGCAAGGGCAGTGGGTTGACCCCAGCTGGGGAACAGTTGTTTCTTCTCCTTCACTAGAGGTTAGTTTGAAGGAGTAAACGGAGCCAAAAACAGCTGAACTACTCATGTTGGATTGCCTGTTCCTTAGTATGCCAGAGAATGTACCAGAGGGGCCTTCTTTGTAAGGACAAACTTCCCCCCCCCCAGTCATAAAGGAAAAAAATCCCTTTGGATTTCCTTATTACAAAGAGACCAATTATTTTTGCTTGTAGTAAAATGCAGAAGCACCTTCACACATGTGTTATTCCGTTCTGTTTCCTTTACCATCCAGAGAGAAGCAGGCTGTTTAATGAGGTGACCATTAACTAAACTTTGTTTACCCAATGAAGTCTGTGGGAAGCAACTTGAGCAGGCAGGAGGATTTAGGCTCATACAGGCTCAGATGCAAATGCTGATGATGCTAACTCCCCTCTCATCAGATAAAGATGTCAGCCAGGAATTTCAAATGCGCAGTTTCTCCATTTTCAAATTCATATACTGGAGAATAGGCTATGGGTGTTGTCAGCACCTGGAGCGATGGGGGGGGGGCAAGCCTAGAAGTGGTGTTAGCTGCAAAATCACAGCCCTTCCACTGGGCAGCCTACAACTTGGTCCTCCGCTCACCCTTAAAACTGTAACCAGTGTGTGTAATAAATGTCAGGTCCCTGAGAGTTTCATCTAGTGCCAGTGAAGTCAGTGGGAGCTCTGCTGTCTTTACAGACCAAGTATCCTGCATAAGAGTACTTAGTGTGGCTTTATTTAAAAAAAAAAAAGAAAAAAAAATTTAAAACTGTCTCTCAAACTGTCTCCTATCTTCCTCTTTTAAATACAGCCTGGCAATGACCTGTCTCCATGGGAGGCAGGCAGTGCTGCCTGCAAGACCAAACTGGTTGTGACTGAAGCTGAACAAGGAAAGGGAGGTTTGAGCCAACAGCAATATTCATTCCCCAGCACTTCTACCTCTCTTTCAAAGTGTCTGTTATTAAGAACTTGGTATTTTCATAACAGCTGGATTATGGGCAGTGAGTGTTTCTGTGGTGACATATTGAGAGCTCAAAGATTAATGTGTCATTTTACTATTTACATTCTGATATCTCTAAGCTGATAAATGCTTGGCAATCTTACCATCCCATTAGTAATATTAAATACTGTAAACCTGGGGTTTTGGGAGATATAAAACATTTCAAAATTGAATGTGACCAATAAAATGCTCTCTGGGCAGTTTTCCAATGCAAGCATTCTCAAAGCTCACTATCAAAATATGGCATAGAAAAGAGCTACTAGATATTTCTTTCATAATCAAGGGTAAGAGATGTGAGCTTTCAGGTTAGTCCTTTATGAACATGCAGGGAGAAGAACATGCAGATATTTCTGGTTTCAAATAATATTACAACATGAATCAATAACATTTGGAGGAGCTTCTTTTAGATTTTTCCATCAATGTTGGACTGAATCTTTGGCAGATGGAAGCCTTTCTGTTATATCACTCTGTTCTGACAAACTCTGCTCCTCTCATCCATAAAAGAAGGCATTGTTTTCTTCAAAGAGAACTCAGAGTAAAGCCCAACGAGCACCGAAAAGAGCTGAATAGGGACTGGGTGGGGGTATCTATTTGACATAGAAGCCCTTCTTTTACCAGTACAAGGCTGAGATGAGTTAGTCACCTGGGTGCACTTGCTGGGTAATGCGAAAGGATGGGGAATTCCGATGTGTACCTCAAGGATATCTGATTTTGGGTGAAAATAGCCAATGATGAACTGAATTGTATGATGTTAATTGCTATAGTGACTTGCGGAAAACAGACTCCACAATCTGTTAGATTGTAAAGTAGGTATGTTTATTCAGCGCTGGGTGGCATGGGGGGTAGTCCCACCAAAATCATGCGTGCCCCAACACGGCACTCGTCATAAATATATACAGCTAATTGTTGCTTATACACGATACGCCTATACATATGCATGACCTGTCCCCGCTTTGTATTAAAATGAGTTCCAAGAAGTCATTTCCATGAACCCCTCCCATCCGCGCTTGCGCATTGCCTCCTGGTGGTGGTTGTCGGGGGTCGTGGGGATGAAGGCTAGTGGTTCCTCTTCGTCACCGCTAGTAACCTTTTGTTCTTGCGCAGGCTCAGTTGTTCCTTGGCTCTTGCTCAAACAACAGGGTCGGTTTTAGCTGGTTTCTTAGGAGAAGTTCTTACTTCTTATCAGGGACTGTCCTTGTAAGGCGCCAATTAATTTACACAGTAGTTGTGCTGGCCTTGTGAGAAGCTACAGCTAATTTATACACAATAGTTAACGAGGTCTCAAACTTTTACCTACTGTTTCAATCCTTTAACTACTATTAAAGTTCAACTACTAAAATTCCCTTGTCTCAATGTGAGCACATGCTCATCTCCAGAAGGCTTTTGACAAGGTTTCTCACAGAAGTGCCCAAAAAACCCCTAATCTGTGGCAGAATGAGATTAAAGGTCCTTCATGGATTAATAACTGCTTACAGGTAGAAATAAAGGGTAGGAATAAAAGTCATTTTTTTCAGTCCTCTGGGGATCTGTCCTAGGACCTGTACTATTTGACATATTCAGAAATGATGTAGAAAAAGGGAGTGAGAAGGGAATGACAAATTTTGCTTGTGATAATAAATTACTTAGGGCAGTAAAACCAAGAAACAGCTATGAAGGATTACTTGCCTTGAAGAAGGATCTCATGCTGTTGGTAGGCTGGAGGATACAATACCTAATGAAATCCAGCACTGCCAAACCTGAAATGATGCATATGGGAAAAAAAAACAGGCACAGTGATGGATTCAGCACTAGTTATCTCTCAGGAAGGAGATTCATAACATATTTCTGTGAAAATGTCAGCTCACTTTGCAGAGGCAGTTAAGCATAGTATAGTAAGAGTTACTAGGAAAGAAAAAATGAGCAAAAAAGGAAATACCATTATGCTACTACAGAAATTAATGGTGTGAGTGTATCCTGACCACTGTTTCCAGTTCAGAATTCCTGTTGCTGAGAGGACATAGCAGAACTAAAAAAAAGATATTTCGAAGGGTGGCAAAGATGACCAAAGATTTGCAACAGGCTCTGCAACTGGAACCGAACAATGTTGAGGATGATGGTCCATCTAGGTTGGAGGTGTCGCCAAGGTTAAGTCAGCCTACGCCCTGCATCAAAACCACTTCCATTAAGAAAAAAAGATGGGTCATTGTCATAGGAGACTCCCTTCTGAAGGGAACAGAAGGCCCAATATGCAGACCGGACCCACTTCTTAGGGAAGTCTGCTGCCTCCCTGGGCCCCAGGTTAAAGATGTGAAGAGAAAGATTCCTACCCTGGTACAGCCCTCAAATTATTGTCCATTATTGATTTTTCAGGTAGGCAGCGATGAAGTTGCAACAAGAAGTCCGAGGACAATCAAGAGAGACTTCAGGGCCTTGGGACGACTGGTTAAGGGATCAGGAGCACAAGTAGTGTTCTCCTCTATCCTTCCAGTTGCAGGGAATGATGAGGGAAGAAACAGGAAGAGCCAGCAGATCAATACCTGGCTCCGAGCCTGGTGTCACCGGCAGAATTTTGGGTTTTTCGATCACGGGTCAATTCTACACGACACCAGGCCTGCTGGTGACAGATGGGGTACACCTTTCTCAAAGGGGGAAAAAGATCTTTGCACAAGTTAGCAGGGCTCATTGAAAGAGCTTCAAACTAAATTTGAAGGGGGAAAGGGATAAAACAAGGCTTGCTAGAGATAAGCCATGGGACGACACGCCAATATTTGTATATGGACTTTGGAAGCAAGGACAGGCGACACGAGAGGAATACAGAGATGCTGTTTGCCACTGTAGGGAGAAAATTCGTGCTGCCAAAGCTCGATTAGAGTTTGAGCTGGCCAGCACTGTGAAGGACAACAAGAAGGGCTTTTTAAAATATGTTAACAGCAAAAGGAGAATCAGAGATAACATTGGGCCCTTGCTTGATGAGGTCGGTCACCTCACAAATAGGGACGTAGATAAAGCAGAGGTATTTAATGCCTTCTTCGCCTCTGTAACATCGATGATGGGCCCTGGGACCCCTGGATCCCTGTGTTGGAAGACCGTGACTGGGGGGATGATAAACTCCCAGCCGACCCTGAACTTGTTTGAGCTGGATGCGCATAAATCTACGGGGCCTGATGGGATTCATCCCAGGGTACTGAAAGAGCTGGCCAATGTCATCGCAGGACCTCTCTCCATTATTTTTCAATGGTTTTGGGTGTCTGGAGAGGTCCCAGTCGACTGGAAGCTGGCAAATGTTGTCCCAATTTTCAAGAAGGGTAAGAAGGAAGACCCTGGTAATTACAGGCCTGTCAGTCTCACTTCAGCGCCTGGTAAAATTATGGAGAAGGTTATTCTGGGAGTTATTGAAAAACACTTGAGAGACAATGCAGTCATTGGTCACAGCCAGCACGGGTTCAC